>NNCF01135565.1:4064-25021 GCA_002313205.1 Laupala kohalensis | reverse complement strand
AATCTTCGTGGCGAAACTGTACAAGTCTTTATAAGAAGTGTCGATTGTAATATTTTGGATGCAACTTCTACGCAGAAGTAGCATGTACAAAAGCAGCTCCAGACATGCGTAATTCGGCGAATCCCGAGCAATCGTGACTTGCTTTAGGTATTTATGCAGTATTCGCCGATTGGCAAGCACACTTAACCAGATACACGCAATTAACCGAACACGAAGTTGTTCTGGGAACTAAGAATATCCGTCATGGGAGAGGTGGTTAGGTTATCGAGAGCGAATCGGAAAAAATTACACGTGCAGCTGCTTTTGTAGTTGTCATGTGATAATTGGTAGATAAAGTAAACCTGCAGAAACATTTGAGTAAATCTCGTAAAATAATATGAATTAATGCTTACATTTTACAACGTCCCTAAAAGGACTTTTTTAAGGTACTTATAATCATTGTCTTGTCACCGTAGTTATGATAAGATAAAAATTAAAAATTTTAATCGTAGTTAAACTCATTTTTTCTGAGAGTGTGCTTCCCAAAGATAATGTTTACATAATATGTTCAAATAGTTGTCACGGTTGTCACGAAGTGACATGCAATCTCGTTCCCGTCTCCCATTTTCATTCAACATAACATAATTAATCTGTTACATGGTGGTGTGCCTCACCACAATTTAAGAGATTTCTGTACGAGCGAATGTGTTTCCCATGTGTTCATTCCAGACTTTCGCCCTGGTCCGCGAACTCACCTTCTTGAGATTCATTAATCAAATAAATAGAAAATAGGTAATTTTCGCTAGAACCCTTAGACGTAAGAGCCATTGAAGATCACAAAGGTGAGCAGTATGAATCATATTTAACAATCACATTCCATTTCATTACAATTTGACGTCCGAATATGGGGTCACATATAACGTATAAATTCCCATTTCATTACAGTACAGATGTCTTTTGCATGATCAAGGAGGAAGATTCAAAGACTACCACCATCATGATTTTACATTTCTTGCGCACATACACATCTAAACATTCTTAAAAAAATAAATTAAAGTGAATTTTTATTCATTTACTTTAGTTTTCTTTGAAAAAAAGGATAGTTTTTCAGTAAGGTTTAAGTATCTTGTGTACTCTCAAAGCAATACTTACTCATTAAAAACATACATTTATACAGCGTGAAATGATTGAAATGATTGCGTGAAATGGGTATTTTATTCTAAGTATTTAAAATTTTCTTGGTTCACAAAATCAGTTTTTTATACTGTCCAGATCAAATCACAATGTTTCAAATTGTTTACAAACAATGGTTACTTTTTCGTAATCTTGTCAAATTTGATTACTTTTTAAGAGTATTTGTTTTGTAATTCCATATGATTTGCAAATTTCTTTCACGTTCTTGTTGTGATTGTTGTACCGCCAAATTCCATTGTCCTCTTCTAAATAATACAGAGATTTTCAAATTTAGCTCCACGAAGTCAGGAAGTTCCGTTTTTTATCTTCAGGCATTGTCTCTACGGTGGTAGTCGATTTTCCCTTTTCAGGTGGGTTCCTGTAAATCTGTAAGTTGATTGTTAGTTGAGTTTCATAAGTTTCCAATAAACAATACACTGTCAAATAGTGCAATTGATACATTCAGTGACAGGTGTTATATTTCTATGAGGAGTAGGTCTAAGCGATTTTTTGAGCTTGAGAATCACTACCCATTTGGTGAACTGTGCAACTTAAATTTTGAATAAACACGTGTTGACACGAGAGGACCAGGAAAGTGTCAGAAAAAGTCGATTAATTTCCTAAAACTTTAAAAATGACCCACTCTTTTGAATGAGAAACCCATTAATATGTTTAGATGGTAAATATTTTGGTTAAAAATATAATTAACGAACGTCAAAAATTATTTTAAAGAAATTAGCTGTTTGGTAGCTTTGGGCAAACAGTCCACCTCCGTTTTTCACACATGAGGTTTGAAAATAGTTGAAGTACTCAAATATGACCGTGAATAAATAGTGTATATTCCCTTTTACCATGTCTGTAAAACTATTACCTACACTTAGCACTCCAATGTTTCAAATTTTCGTGAATGTTTTTCCGAACCCTTGACCTATACGATCTGGGGCGAAATCCCACGCTGCGGGTGTAATAATACCGTGTGTATTTTCCCTACTGCTGGAAAAAAAGAATATTCACAATGACTCCAACAAATTTAAGGATACCGTTCAAAAAGAAAATACTTTATTTGCGCAGTGAAGAAATGGAAAAAGAACTGTTATCATAAAATTACATTCTGTGATTGAGTCGTAGTTATTATTGCAAAAATTAATAATGGGATCAGAACTTAAGAAATAGGGAGAGTTCGGGCACTTCTTTGGCGAGGATTCTGTATTATGATTTTTGATTGGAAACAGCCTCCTACCAAATTTAAAGTCTTGCGTTGCGGAAGGAAATTATTGGAAACTTTACTAGAAACATAATAAGTTTCCCAGTGTTAATTGACAGAATATTCTATAATCTCTGTTATTGATGATTATATAGTAAATACAGTGATTTGCAAAACTGAGTAACTAATTTATGGTATTACGTCATCACCTCACGTGCCCCGAGGAGCGAGCAGTAATATTGATGGAATAACTATTGATTCAGGTACGATTACTAATTTTCATTTTAACGATTAGTCATAATTAAAAATAATACGTTTTACATAAATTAAACAAATAATCTATTTTCAAGAATTGATAATTATTTTCATTTTGATGTGAATGATCTATTGGCTGACCTTTCGGCCGAGGAGAGTGATTCATCAGTGCCTCGCCATGATCGTTATCAAGAAGACAAGTGTATAGCCCGTTACTTTGATTTTGAGATCTTGCAATACTAGAAGGACAATGGTTGTAAACAAAACGCAAAATACTTTTTTATTTATTTTATGTATGGTTGCTTGAGATATTATATTAGCTGTTCCTGTCTGATTTACGTACATTTTTCTTTATTAATTTAGTACTGTTATTTTATTCCGTTGTACAATTCAGACAAATCAATTTAATTTTCAGTTTAAGACTGAATTATTTCCCTATACTTAGGTCTGTGATTATTAAACTTACAATTACCTATTTTCTAGAAATCAGTTTTCCAACCTGAACTGAAACCGACTCAACCCGTCTGATCCGAAGCAATTCGATTGGGTCGGTTCGGTAGAAAACCCGACAGACCCGAACCGATGCCCTGCCCTAATTATTTTTATCTCATCAGTGGAAAATAAATAAACTTATCTCATTTTCTCTCTCGTATATGAGTACCGAAGTGATATTCCAGTTAACAGCAGATAAATCGTTACACAAGATGATCATAGAGCGACAATTTAAGATTATCATCACATCAAACTCACAAGGATTAATTGCATCCTTGCCCCGTATGTACCTTTGCCCCACGCTACCCAAACTATGGAGAGACGAAAATTACAAGTGAAGCAATGGCATTTCAATATAAATTTTACCACTGAATTTTCAGTGAAACTGCATTCGTGTAAGCTTTTGTTCTCGTATTATCAATAGTGTATGCGTTGTCTCTTTATCAGCTCGCACTTCCTCTTCACGTAGTGTATTAGACCGCGCGAGGGGTGACTTTCTCGCCAAATTCAGAGACTGTTCGATATAATAGATGGCGTACCATTCGTTTCAGAAAGTTTTACGAAAAGTATGTATTATTGTGAATGCATGACGTTTTGTGAGACATTCGCGTATGTGTATTACCGGGAATGTAAGTTCTTTCTCCACGACGATGAGATGAACCAAACTTCCCTCATCTGTCAAAAATGCTTTCCTGATCAGTTGTAATGTATCTTGAGTGCATTTAACAATGATGTACGTACTATGAAGGGAAGAACAATATACAAGAAGTGGAGACATCAGCTACTCTTTTCTAAAGCTCAACACATTAAATTCTGATTATCAGTAATCCCATTAAAATACATACATTATAATTCATCTCTCGACAGTCTGAACAATTTAAGGCCTAAGCTATGAAAAATTTCTAAATTGCCTTGGGTTAATGAGTAGGGTTTTGATTTAGAATGACATCAAATTTAGGAGATAACACTGTTTATAATGTCTTTATTCATTACTGACTATAGAATGTTTGTCACCACTCGTTAACGTCAACAAATAGACATGCTCCATTATGAAACAATCATTACAAAATACATTATTTATAAATAATATACTTACCATTTATCCCAGAATGCAATGACCATCAGTGCCACCAGTGCAAAGATAACGCACATCATTAATATTAAAATCAGCAACATAAATAAAGTGTTGAAAGCAAGACGTATCCCGTATTCTTCCGATACCACTAGCTCAAACATGAATTTCACTAGACCTATATAATAATGTATCACCGCCATATTGAGCATATTGACTGCTTTTCTAAACAATAACCATGCAGTACTGGTGTCAATTCGCATTAAAACGAACGAAATAAGAATTGCCCAATTGACTGTCATTACAACAAATGAATATTCATTGAAAAATTGGCGATCCAAATGACGAGCTTCCGATTTTTTATACTTGAAGTTCCGGGTATTTTGTATGATTGCGTTTTCGCCTTAGTGCAAGACATCTTTTATTACAACAGACAGTATTAGGAAAAACCCTAAATAATAGTAGCTTCGCAGTATGAGAGTATAAACGTCTTGACAGCACAAAGACCGGTCGCTGTGGTGTCACCGGTGTGCACCTAGAAAGCAAATATATTTTGAACACAAAATTCCTTTTTACAGTTTATTTTGAAAGTACCTGTTGCATTTGAATTTAGCCGGGAATAGTAGCACAAAATCATTTAACTATTAGATTACTATACCTAAAACTACTCATGTCTCTGAAACTCACCTTTTACTAGCGCATTGTAAAACGTGCATCACGATTTATTTGGTTTATTTATTCATTATATCAATATTTTCTTCTCAAGTTCACGTTTGTGGCTAACAAAGGATGAATAAAGTCACCGAAAAACATAATTATAAGTTATTGTTTATCTTAATTCAAACGAAGTTCTCCACGTCGGCAACTGAATACATGTTTCTGCCTGCCTCTTGTTCATCATTCGCGGGGTTGTAGTAACCTCGAGTGTTATTCGTATATTCTCCACTGACAGCGTAAATTTAATTTACGTTCCATTGTTGTATTATAATAAATTTTATAAGATTCCAAATAAATTAAACAAACAAATTACATTATATAATTTTGTTTACTTAAACGAATCGTTTTTGTATTTAACATTTTTTAAATTTAATCTTTCGTCCGGCCCGTGATAAGTTTTCTTTCTAATCTAGCCCGGGGGCAAAAACTGTTATGGGCGTACTTAAACTCGACAGATCCTCAGGTAGGAGGATATTTTCACCACTAAACTCGACACTTCCATAAGGATTAGGACTACGCGGGTCTACCTGTGTCCGTCGCGTGAATCCCCAGTAACTGGGACCAGTGGATAGCTTTTTCAGTAATGAGTCACGGAGTTGGTTTTGCCACTAAAAATATTTTGTAAAAAATGAAAATAATGTTGTTTTATAATAATTGAAATATACTCCAGAAATGATGAAAAATGATTACACACACTACCTTCCTCGCATCAAATGTACATTTTACTTCTAGTCCGGTAATTAGGCGAAGAAAAGAAGCAAATAACGGAAAGAGTTTTTTCTCTATCAATATTCTTTTCAGTTTTTCGCTTTTAACTTGAAAACAATGCATTTATAGAGCACAACATTCCTGTACCAAAATAATCTACATTAAAGTTCCAACAAATTATGTTCTGAATTATTTTGTCGCCAGACGAAGGGAATTTGAGCCTGCTGTTTCGAGTTTCCCCTCCTTGTTTCCCAGGTAATTTTTTAAATTAAAAATTATCGAGCTGCTACGAAAATAATAAAATTTTGTAACTCATTTTGTCATCAGTAGTCAACAGTGTCGAAAATGAATGAGCCAGTAGTCGTGCTGTTTGGACCTCAAATGGTGACAATGTTATTTACGTGTAACAATTCTGTTTATTTCAACATGAATGAATTCTTTATAATATTAGAGAAATATATTACATGGCAAAATAGTTGACAACAATAAAATATGAAACATCCTACGATATTTTCACTTTTGTAAACCTACAGTGACTGGATTTGGAAACTGAAATCTCGTATTAAGAGAATTGCTCGAGAGTTCTGGATTTCAAGGATTCCAAACATCACTGGCGTAGAAATGTTCTATGCAATTTCCTTTGGCCTTATACTTCTTAATTTTATATGTATCAACCTCGGAGAACATGTGGAAAATGGCGCTCTTGTTGTCAACATCCGCTTATACCTTACTAACGATGGATATCCAACCATAAAAGCTGCTATTTATGAGAACACCCTAATTATGAAGATAATAGAAAAACTGTTATGATTGATAAAAATATTTTGACGAAAAATCGAAGGTCAATCAAAGCTTTCTTAGTGGCTACCGGTTTCATTTCTGACATTCAGATGAATGACAAAAGCTGCTGTTGCAAAGATACCTTATTGCTTCACTCCTGTCATAAAATGCACTTTCATGATTTAGAAGGAATTAAATACTTTGTCAACAATAAAACCGGAGCCAAAAAGTGCTCCAAAGCCTAATTATTTGGTTCCAAAATCAGAAGTGTCGAACACTGGTGCACTGTCGAGAACTGATGCATTTACTCTAGTTTGATAAAGAAAAAAATATTATTTTCCTTTCAATCATGTATGTTTCATGACAGCATAAAAAAATAAATTCTACGCGCCTATTTTTCGGAATCAGGGACACCAAAAACGGGTATTTCCGTTAATATTTCGCGACTGAACGTTTTTTACCATTACAATACTTTCTATATACTACGTAAACAAGTAAAAACAGAAGCTTAAAACTGTTGTCATAAATACGTCGTTTTTTGGTTTCATTTTTATTGTTATTATACGTGGAATTAAAAAATTATAAGATAATAGGAATATAAGTAAAAATGCTCAATTAAAAGCACTTAAAATAACTCTCCAGTAAGTCACTCTCGAAATCTATTTGCGACACGCCGGCCGGTTAGCATAGAGGGGGGCGGCTGGGTGGCAAACCACTTGGACATGTACAAAGTGTGGAGTTTAAAGGTACCCAAAAATTTTAATCCTTACCGACTTTATGACCATGAGGAAGTATTGAGTTCAAGAACTCCGGTTAGTCACGCCTGGTGTAGCCAAATCGACAAGGAAGGCGGCTCTTTGACTTGGACTCGGGGTTGGAAGGTACTTGTTCGCGTCGATCAGCCTTCCAATGCCTTCCGGCATTGAATATTTGACTATCCTTGCCAATGGTGAAGCGGTCACACCACTTGCCAATGATCTACTTTGGAAGGTATTTGGCAATGACCCCCATGTGTAATGGCATAGACCCATGGACACTGCCAGTCGCACAGGCGGTGCTGCCGTTCGTGAACTCCCACGTCGGAGCCCGTATTTCAGCATGACAATGCGCGTCTCGTACAACTGCCACCTCCCGAGCGTGCCTTGAAACTGTGGAGTCTCTACCGCGGCCAGTCGCATTTCCTGGTCGCTTCCCGATTGAGAATGAAATTCCGATTTTTTAAGGGGTAATTTTGGAGAAATGTAAGTTTTCGAATTTTTTCTATATTCATTGCATTTTACAAATTACTTGATGTCATTTTCCTTTTTGCCTATAACGGGTTAATATACATATTCAAAAATGGGTTTCTGGGTTTTTCACTATTTCTTATGGGTGAAAGGAAGAAAAGCTTTCAAATTTTTGTCGTTCGCGCTAACGGCATATCTTTTCTCTACTATTACTCACAAACTAATTAAGATATCACATTTTTTAAATTTTTGTGCTGTTTTTGTGTATTATATAATTACATCATATTTCCTGTAATTTCTTTGCATAATTTATTATGGTATTAATTATACTTTTAAAAATGTTAAATGAAAATGTTTCGATAGTCATTTTTATTTTGTATTTAACAGTTAATTTATGGTAAATCATATTATTAAAACTTGCCATAATATTTGTTGTGAAAACAGTTTCGAATATTATATTACCACGTAATTTAGGATTGTAACCAGTTTATTAGAAAGCTTTCATGATTATGAGAAACAAATTTCTTGGAGGAAATGAAGCCGTTGAGCAGGTATGGGGCGGAGGAAAGACCTCCCATTCCCTATTTGACCCAACCGCGACCCTTCCGATAGCAGATGACACTGGTGGCAAATGACACGACACCATTAAGTTTACCGCCTGGAAAGTGTCACCCGGGATGTCGGGACTCTGTTAACCGCACATTTTTATATCCCATCTGCGGTGCATAGAGGTCCATTCGACCCGACTTTCAATATTCATATCTGGTATATAGACGTATTCTGGCCATTCTCAATCGTTACTACTTAGAGATGGACTAATTTATGTCCATATAAGTTCTTCCGAAAACCTGATAAGTGCATCTTTATGAGACAATATAAGTAAAACGAACCTTACAGCTGCACCCTACCCTACATTAAGAGTATTAAAAGTAAATTGTTTCATTATCGTGTGTTCAAAAAATGAATATAGTTTAGGGAGCGCAGAATTCTTTGAAAAATTTCAGATTTAAACCCTTGTCAGGAGAAATGAGCCTTCGAAGATAACACTCTCTTACTTGGGAACTCTTGTTAAATTGTAGCTTCTGTTGAAAGTGAAATTTCTAATGAAATCAATTCTTTCTAATTCAATAAGTATGTTAGCAATGTCGTAGAAATTGGTATTCAAAATGAAATAGGTTATGACTAATAGATCCAATTACATTATATTTATGTTGTTCACAAAATCAGCATCATACATTTTTTTACCACTATAACAGAAGATTACAGCGTTTCAATACTTTACATGCAATGTTTACTTAGTTTCATGTCAAATCATAATGAGATATAAACGTTTAACATATAATGTTCCTGATGAGAGAGAGAAATTTGTAGATCTCTCTTGATGTTAACATTGAGGTTGATTTTCAGTCAAATTCAATCATTCTCTTATAAAATCAAAATATTTTCAAATTTAGCTCCAGCACAGGGTCGAGTTAAATTGGCACCTTGGATCTTAAATGATGATATCCACTCCTCCTTTTCTTGTGATTCCTGTGGATTTAAAACGAATCTCTTTGTAGAGTATTGATTAATTTTCATCGGTTATGTCTTCTGCGATAAATAATACTACTGACAACGAAATTTACGTACCATTTTACATAACTGATTTTACCATCATGTAAATCATCAAAAAGATCATGCATGTCATCACTAACAAAATCACTGTCGTGATGATAACATACTTTCCAAGACCCTCGTGGAATTGATCAATAATCACTATCTCCAACAAATATTTCATTAACTCTATATAAAAATCAGGAGTCATCTTGACTTTATCGCCAACTTCTCACGTCTTATGAAGCATAAAATAGTGTCAATTGTTTCAATTGTTATCATAATAGTTCGACTATCGATCGTTAGCTGCCTACATTTATTCTACCTCCATGGTTGCCAGTCTATGCGATTCGAGTAGTGAGCCGGAATGAATTTTTCATTCTCAACCGATTCGAAAGTTCTTGGAATTAAATGAAACGTCTGGCTCGGCTAAGTTTAGCTCAGGCAATTTTATACCTTGCTCATCCTTAGTTTTTTAACAGTTAATCAATGAAAATATTTTCTAAATTATGGATATTTCGGCTAAGCATCCATCCTGTTAATATGACCTCTGAATAATGAAACTATATTTTAAAGGATGCTAATAATGCGAACATTATTATAGACAATCACTATAAATGTTGGCCATGTATCACTGAATACTAATAAAGTATTACATCTAGGATTCTATGACTTTTATTGTGATGGCCTATAATAATGTTCGCATAATTTGTGTCCTTTAAAATATAAAACATATCAAGGTAATCAGTGTGAAATCAGTATTATATCTAAGTTAATAATGCAACTATGTGTTATCAATGTGTTTGGATCACCTCGACTTTGCTCACCCTCTACTTTTGAGTGTAATAGCTCGTTTTTGCAATAAATTATAAAAACAGAAACATTGTTTATTTCGCATGCGCTTCGGAACTTGTTACATATCAGATAGAGAATTACTGTGTAATTTGAATTCTGCCACGGTACCAACACAACATGAACTAGCTCAAGTACTCCGTCAGTACAACAGGTGCTATTCTCGAGAGATAAATGCTTGATGACGTATTTTACAAAGAAATATAATATTTCTGACACTGTTTACAAAGTAATATAAAGTCATTAGCCACAAAAGTGATTATGAGAAAATATATTAATTACAAAGTTAATTACAAAGGATAATTATGATATAGTGTTGGAAAAGAAGCTTAATATTATATTAGTTACAACATAATACGACAAAAAAAACAAAATAAAATTAATGAGTATAAAGTGTGAAGACAGCGTTTTAAAGACTAACGGGAATAGTAATCTTACGCTTACTTTGAATATCCAGTGTGCGTAATATCAAACAAATCAGAATAAAATTGTGCATTTGTATACTAGACAGCGTACAACTTTTATATACATATTGTAATTACTGCAATTACTTTTTAACCAGGTTGAATACAGTTAAAATGTAAGTTGAATACAGGCTAAAGAAACTCTTGTAATATAGCTGGCATACTTACAAGCGCTTACAAGTAAGAAAACTCACCACTAAAACTACATCAAAATAAAATAATTTGGTCGTAAACAATCTGTAGTAAAAAATAAATAAAATGCGCTACGTGATCAATTTTTTAGTTTTTATTATTTATCAAATAACTTTATTAACTATTCATAATATAATATTTTCTCTAATATTTAATAACTTATGCAAACGCGATGAAACAGTAGAAAAAATGTACACATTTGAGGAAATAATTTTTATTCATAATAATAAAGTAAATCGGGTTCAAAAGTTTACCGCCATGAAGACAGCAGTTGACGTGACTTGTGTTTATGCCGTAGTCAAGCATGGGTGATATTGAATGCGAGGGCCTCTTCTCCAGGGGACGTTTTTAGAACTGATTTGACAATACTATTAAAATACTGACCACAGATCAACAATTCTATTCATACAAATCCGTTCCATTTGATACAACGTTTGAATATAAAGATTCTTACCTGGAGATGTCTGCAATATGATGAAAATAAATCTAATCAGTTTAATTTCTTGAGCTAAATAGACATGTAAAATGTCACTATCACTAACAAATAAAAATCATTTTCAACGGAAATATTTACTTTCTGACCGCATGTCGTCCAAAGACTAATGTAATTTACGAGGGAATACACGACTCGGGTATTTTACATGACTAGTCCAGAGTATGATAACTTTCGGTCAGGTGAAAATGGCGACCAGTTGGGACTCAAACCCGGGTCTCTAGCTTTGATCGCAAGGGTGTTAACCGCTACACCACCAGCTCGCCTTCCACAACTGTATACCATTTCCACCCAGACCTATCAGATATTTCTAGTTATCACATATTTCTCCACGTGTAGGGTACACGGAAGAAATATGTACTTAACGAACCTTAACACGTAGGTACGTGTGAAACCGGTAATAAAGTGCACACTGCATAGTGTACCTCCTGGTTCACTTATCTCTTGTATGGGGATGTGTCTAAGGTCTTCCGGGGTTTAGGTCTGGGTGGAAATGGTGTACAGTTGTGGAAGGGGAGCTGGTGGTGTAGCGGTTAACACCCTTGCGATCAAAGCAAGAGACCCGGGTTCGTGTCCCGGCTGGTCGCCATTTTCACCTGACCGAAAGTTATCACATGTTTTCTCCACGTGTAGAGTACACGGAAGAAATATGTACTAGTCCAGAGTAGTCATACTACTATCGGATTTTTTATTATAGACTCCTGACTTCTAATACCTGTGGAGATTACAACAAAAATCGCAGAAAAAATCAGTTAACACCATTGGATTTGTAATTTTGATCTCTATAAACTCAAGTGAAGAATTTGGTTTTATGAATTAATATTAATTTCTTACAACCTGAAATGTTTCAAAAAGGGTGATATTTTTACGAATTTTGCTAATACGTCGACTTTATTATTGTTTATAAACTAAACTAAGTGTGTCAAAAATAATTCTTATTCAGCGAATGATCACTGTTGTGTTTGTGACAACTCTTTTTAATTTTAAGCAACTACTTACAAAATATAATGAGTTATTAATGTTCTTCGAAAACCCTGCTGAAGAGAACCAGATATATTATTAGGGAATGAAATTTATATTGTCGCACTCAGAAGAATGCCATGATCACATTGCAATTGAATTAATACTTATAAAACCATTTTCGCAGACTCCAGAAAGTGATAAATAAAACCATGTCTTGAATATTCGACCAGCGGTGCATTATAGTCACGCGCGTTGTTGCCGATGCAGTCTTCAGTCAACAAGCTGGACTCCATAGCTGACAAAGCTGTACCAACCTGAGGAGTGATATGCGCGGCAACAACGCGCGTGACTGAAATCTATTGCTGGTCGCGTAATAAATGTCGTCACAAACATAAGTGATTATTCGCTGAGTAAGAACTATTTTTGACACTCTTAGTTCATTTTATAAAAAATAGTCAACGTTTCGGCAAAAACTATAAAAATATCACGTTTAAAAAAAATTTAAATTAACATTTATTCATAAAACCAATTTATTCACTCGAGTATCTTTTTCTTCTTCATAAATCCTGTTACTCCGCAGTGGAGCAGAGGGCGTCCGTGACAACTTTCCATCTAGGACGGTTACCGGCCATACTTATCTCCATGTAATACCACATTTCTCCATCTCCTCCTGGATCCCTCGAGTATATGAAGAACAAAATTACAGATCTAATGTGGTTACCTGTTTTTCTCTGCGATTTTTTCTCTCCACAGCTATTAGAAATCAGAGGTCTATAATAAAAACATCCAATAGTAGTGTAGTCCTCCCTCCCTGCCACTCGGTATGATATTGGGCACAAAAGCCATTACTTCTTAGTTTTGAGAACTTACTATCGCCTTTGTAGGAACAAATTAATCAGATGCAGGTTATTACGAATTAAATGATTTATCACTTTTTTTTAAGAAGAAAATTCTTGGTAATGATATAACAATGAAAGTTATTTAACAGCAAACAATTCTTTTTTGCGCCAGACGTTATGTAATTTAATATGCTCTGTTTTTGTACGTCGAGAGTATTGAGAATCCCTGCTCCTGTCTTTAGACAAACCAAGACAGAAAGCGTTCGATATAATATTGCCCATTACGATTCACTTGTGTAGTTTTGTTTATTTTAGTTATATGTAATTATGGTAATTACTGAATCAAATAACGATATGGAATAGAACTGAAAAAAAATAATTCAAGACTAATCATTCATAGTAGTTTGTTAGAGATTAAGATACCGCGAGTAAATGAATTAGGGAATTTTGACATTCTATACCGTATTCACAATATATTTGCTTTAATACTAAAAACAACTGTAAAATGGGTCCAGATACAACAGTGTCTACATTTGTTTTAGCAAACAAATTATATGCAAATATACTGTATCGTTTATTACAAATCGTCAAAAACTATTGAAGTAGATTTCAAATATAAAAAAGCGAAAAAGAAATATTCAAGCAAAATTATTATCACAAAATGTTAATAAATGTATTAATGCATTTATAATTTAGATTTTGTGCTCTACCCCTGAAACTGCATTTAAACAAAATTCCCTCTCAAATAGAGTTCTGTATAAAAATTATACGTGCAGAATTTTGAAACTTCTTCGTGAAGTCATTTTGCACACGTTCAAAATAATAGGAAAATTACTGTATGCCTTACCTTTTCAGTCCTCTCCCCTAAGGGGAGGCATGGGAAGAGGATGATCAGTAAAATTAGCTCTCACAGAGGATATCTTAAGGAAAGATAAAATGTGAGGAAACTTCTTAATGGTTGATGGACCTGTGAAGACGATTTTTGAGTGAGTCTTGTTTGTTTTTCTAAAAATCTTGCAGGTATGGTCTTGTTCTGGCATCGCTATTTTTGATCTTGGTATTGCATTTTCTGCAAGTCCAAGAACCATGACCAAGAAAAGTAAAACCAATATGTGGATCTCCACTTTGTAGAGTGTATTTTGAAAACCTGATAGGCTTGTGCAGTAGAGAGAGCTTATATTGAATATCTACCAAACTTGTAATCGATGTATCTCATATGTTATTTTCAACAATGTACATTGATCTACATGTGAAGTATCCTTTAGATTTAAATGCAATAATTCTACAGCCCATAATTTCAGACTAATTATGGACAGCACAAGCTTCGACAACTACATGTGGGTCATTCTTTGTATAATCAGCCAAAAAAAGTCTACCATAGCAAACTTCAACAAAAACATTTTTTTTAAGTTCATAAGACAAATAGTCATGAATTCTGAAAAACTACATAAATCGTGAAATATAATACCTCGATGTAATTGACTATATCTCTGTCAATTATGAAAAAAATTGATCAAATTTTTACCAATGAAAATTCAATGCATTTGGGTATTTGTCAAATTACAATCGCGAAAATCCGAGATATTGTATTTTGAACTCAAATATGGTCATCGTTTGAGAAAAATAAAATAATATGGTTGAAAACAATAGAATGAAGTCTAAACATTCCGTATAAAACACTATAATTATCTTTGAGAGTACTTTTTAAGCATTTTTTATTTGCTGTTCATATAGGCTTGATTTATTATTAAAACAGACATGGATTCACTCAATGGTAAAAAATGACAAAAATATGGAATCTATGGAAACCTCATTTTTCAACGTAATTAACTAGAAAAAATATTTTTGTTGAAATTCGTGATGGTCGACTTTTTGTTTTGCCGATTATGCAAGGAATAACCCATATATGAACAATTAATAAGCACTACTTTGCCATCAGGTTTAGAGGAATGTTTGGTGAACGTACAACTCTGAGAGATGGGATCTTAATGTTGAATCATTCGAACTAACCGACGCTAGGTTACTCGTATAAAATCCGAAGTATTATGCTTCAAAAGCTATTATTACCGAAAATTATCAGATACATAAACTGCAAATGACATTGAATAAAAATATTAATTATTTGCTCTTGTGATAAATGTTTACCAATAAATCTGTCTTTCGATCCATAGGTATTGTTCCTTTACATACGAGTATTAAAAAAATTTTCAATCGGGCAAGATTATTCGAAAATTTTGTAAATAAATGAATTTATATTTAGAGAACCATCTATATTCTTTATGTACGTACAACCGCATTAGGTGGGGCCAAAATTAGATTCTGCGCAATAAATAAGAGTTAAATTCGTCAAAAAATTTAGTAATTTCGACGCTTAGACGGACTAAAAAACGGAATTCGTTATAACTACTCGTGTGAAAAAAGGTAAAACATATTAAACGGTTTTTAAAAAAAAGAAACTTTTATGGTAAAATAAAAAAGCTATTGGAGTAACGGAGGATAAGAGTATGCACCTGGTAGATTTTTTGAGAAATCTCAGGTAATAAAAAATGATAACTTCAAAATGTTGGTAAACGTTCTTTGTTTCTTAATGAACAGCACACGAAGTCTCATTAGCTTTGAAGCATAAAGCAGGAATTCGAAAAAAAATGTGTTCTCATGGGTTACTAGGCGGCAAAGAGTACGCACATGCAGTACTTGCAAATAATTGGCCTTTTAGTATAAACACTTTATCGCCCACCCCTTACTTTTCTTTCATAATTTTAGACTAATCATGGACTATTTTGGACCATCATAAAATAATTTTGGAAATGCACCCACACGTTATAAACAAAGAATCAAATGAGAGGGTGCTAAGTTTTGCTCAAGCTAGTACCCCCACCCCAGAACAACTCCAAACAAATCAATTTCAACAATGGGATAATTTCAGACTAATTATGGACAACACAATGACATAATTGTTAAGAAAAAAATCCTTTATTTTTACCCTCTAGGAACAAAAATGTTTACTCAAAACATTCAATATAAGAGGTTAAAAAAACAACCTTATGAAATTGTCTCAAAATGCATGCCGTATCCAGCATATCCAACACAGCATGTAAAAAATGTTTGTGGGTGTCATATGGGAAGTGTATGGTAATGTCCCCATAGTGTTGGACATGCTGGATATGAAGTTGTAATGATTTGTTACTTGTATATGATGATGAAGACAACGCTCGTTGGTCTTGCTCGAAACGTCGGCAAGTAGGTAAAGAAAAATTCTGTTAAATTTTTGTTTCTAGTATTTTTTTTTTGCAGGGTTTCAAGTGTTATAGGCGTACTTTTAGTCAAACTGTTCAACAACGGGACCAAGGGGTTCACGGATGGTAGAGCTCCTCAATAATTAGTACTAGACCTCTGCACAAGGAGAAGGAGATGTGTCCAGCATCTGACTCCGGCCAGTTTGACCCCAGGAGAGACCCGGTTCTCACTTTGCAACAGACTGAGTTTACCTAAGAGTCAGTCTGGTCTCTCAAACGTTGAGAAGTGAATAAAAATCCCAAACTTTCCTGGGGATCGAACCTTGGCCGTCCAACCAAGAGCTCAGCATTCTACCCACTGAGCCACGCTTACTTCCACAAGGATACTAGTATTTCTTTTAATGCATTATTAATTTCAAAAACGGTACGAGGATACCAGGAATTAGGCATAACAAAAGTGAACTTAAATATAATGTATTTTCAAGATTTACAATAATGATTTATACACAATGATACATGGGAGTCCAGCATATTAGAATATTCTGGCATTACAGTCTGACTTCATTCATTTATAGAGATAATAAAACGACTCATGGATTGATATTACTCCCTAACCAAGCTTTTCCAGTACAAAATTTAAGAATTACTTCTCTAAAATGCACTTTGCATGATCAGTAATAAACAATGAACTCTGTTTGTATTACAAGACAAGTTCACCTTTTCCAGGTTGCTTATTGCAACAGTTCTCTATTTTGAGACAATGTGTAAAGATCAAAATATCTCTGAGGAAGTGGACTATATGATTCAAGTACATCTTTTGTCCAAGAACTAGTACGCACTTCCAGAAAGTACATGAAGCCTTCAGTCATCGAGTTCCTGACTAGCTGATTTGTTTTCAGTCACTGATATTTACCCAATCATTTAAGATCCCCTGTTTCATTCTTTCTTTGAAGATATGTTTCATTGGAACGACACAAGACAAAAAAGATCTCAGACCTGGGTTGCTCAAAGGTTCTATATGATTTCACAATGCAAGTCGGTCTACATTCGTTAATATAGTGGACTTCCGCGGACAATGAACTCACCCAATGGATAAATTCATTCCTTAGCTTCTGCGTCTCCATTTCCTCGGTTCTTTGGTCATGATGCAGGGTTTCAGAAGTGACTCTCCTTTCAGTGTCATTACCATCCAAATCTAGTACGTTCATCCCCGCTGCAGTTGTCCATGCTCACTCATTCCTCGAGTCCATCCGCCCACGGCGACCATACGCCGCCCCATCGAGCGGGGTCCGCACGCTTGTCGGCACGCCGGTTGCACGGCGCAACTGCGGACAAACGGAAATGGCGCAAGCGCGCTTCAAAGAGAGCGCCCATTTCGGGAGTATAGAGGTTGCGTTCCTCACAAGGATCTCTCGCCACGTCGAAGAGGCAAGGCTGCTGTCGCGGTCGGCAAGGCTTCGCGCGTGGGTTGCGTCCCGTGCAGCGGACGGTGGCGGCAGCACGCAACGCGCGCACGGCGCCGGTGTCCAGCGCAGGAAGCGACGGTCCCCGGGCGCTGGCGGACAGGGCTGCAGCGGCCGAGACGCTGGCAGCTCTCAGCGCTCGCGCCGCTGCGCTGCTCAGCACCGCATTGCCGTCGTAAGGCGGGTCGAGGTCACTGCGCGGCTGCGGGTGCCACTCGTCCAAGAAGCCGAGAAGCGATGTGCCTGCCGGGCCGGGGACACGCGTCACGAGGCGCATAAAGAGACGCGGCACCAAGCGCAGAGTTCGCCCTGTAACGGTGCGCTTCCCAGGTAACGCAATTGTCCCTGCCTCGAACGCCTACTGACGCCTCTTCAAAATCTCCACAACTTATTGCACTCTTGATTGTAATACATAATAAAAAAGGTAATATATGTACTAATATTCAGTAAAAGCTGGTTATTAAACTTTTCCCAGGGACCAAAGTAAAAATGCATCGTAAAAGGAATTCATGAGTGAGAATGAATTTAGAAGGATGGCGTACTTATTGTAGTAATAATAGGCATTATAATTAAAAACATCAGCAAAATTAAAAATAATATGTATAGTTGAATAGTTGTAGGGTCGTTAAACAAAAGAAACAGTAGTTTTAGTAAAAATATGATATAAATTGGTAATATACGAACTATTATTTCACGGTTTACGAATGGAAATTAAATCGGAAGTTACGTTTGCCATATTTTCAAAGTATTTTTAAGCAATTACAGAGTAACATTTCTTGCATGTTATCAAAGGAACACTAATATAGTTAAGATCCAAAAAGGGGGAAATCCTAAGCCAGACATATTCGAAAGAATAGACTAGTATGTTGATATTTCCATCGTGGGACAGTATCAATGGAGATGAAGTAACTCATAATGAAACGTTATAAATAGGAAAAATTTCGATTAATTCATGAATTTTAAATAAAAATTGACAGACACAGATTTATCGCAAAAATGCTATAAAGATCGGTTTTCGCATGGTATTCTGGGCAGATTATCAATGGCGTCTGACTTACGGACTTAGAAAAATAGATTTCACGAATGGGATACGTACTATTCGGAAACGTAATAACAAACGTTTTTACTGTATTTTGATATAACTCCAATATACAGGCATAGAATATGAATCCTTTTTCAGAGGAAATTTATATTTCGAACAAGTTTTTCTGTCTAGTTCATTCAGCCCTGACCCACTTGACGTGAAATTGACCCATTTTATAATTTTTAATATCGAAGTTTCTTCTGTTTGACTTAGAGTTCAAGCAAATTTTCTCACATGTTAGCGAGACGGTGGTAACGTTCACTCGTGGTTGCAATTATGATGCACTCACCGTTGACATATTTGAGGTTGCGCACGCGTACAGCAGCATACGCCGACGCATCGTCCAAATTCAGGAGTACTTCCTGCCGCGGCGAAGGCAAATCCTCGTCCACTGCTCGCCATACGTCCATGCCATCCAGAGCGTCCAGTTGTGACGTGTTTGCGCCTACACAAAATATTCTTTATGAAGCACATCCAGTTTTCTAATTTCTATTATATATGTCATCAAGATCAAAGTAAATCAGTTAAGGAAAAAATCAAACAGATGGGGTTTAGAATAGTACATGTAAAGTGCACGTAATGCAGCCACTGGAACTGAGTAGCTAACGGTGGAAGGAGGCAAAGCGTGGAAAACCGTCAGAGTGGTCGCCGTCATGTTCAGAGGTAAAAACGAGACTCCTTACAAATTTCAAGCATAAACATTCCATCAAGCTCCAAAGACAGAGAAGTAGGGGTGGATGAACGGTTGGGGTAAGATAAGATTCCACAGGTGTTGCTTAAGTTACAGTATTTTCAGAACGATCCCGTTTTTATAGAGGAGGTTTCTCAAATACTTTAACTTTATTAACCAGAAAATTACAAACAACAATACAATTGTCGATTTGAATTCCTGCAGAGGTACACACAATTATCTCGTCGCAGGACTGGTTCAGGAAATTATAGAAAACACATTTTATTTGCAGGGAATACTAGTAAAACATGCGTTGCCGATGATGTTTTTACGAGTATTAGTAACTATCCGCATGAACGTAAATTAGACGAGGCTTAAAGAGAAAGCCCGACGAAAAGGCAAATATATTTTAAGTACAATAACAAAATAAAAAATTACTATTCCTCAAATTGCACCAAGACTTATGGATAAAATTTTCAATCTTTACTCATTCCCGGAATAGCGTGCAGAGCCGAAATATGGGTCGCAGGGGACAACGAAATTTTAAACTCGCTTCAAACGAAATATCATAAAATGGTAATGGACATTGCTCAATGCACATCGAACAGTGGCTTTTAATGGTAATTGAAGTTGCTGTCTCTTGAACTAACTCTCCACTTAAGAGAAATTAAATATTGACTTTCGATAAGGACAGGTACCAGGAACCAACTAGTAACTCAGTCTTGCTGTTGTAATACATAGGGAAAATGGGACAGGCAAATTAAAAATTTAATTAATACAGCAGGAATCAATTGTTTATGTCAAAACAGTCATTAAACGGTCTAAAATATATTAAGAAAATGCTCCAAGATATATACCGTCATGAAACTAACAGACTGGAAAAGAGATCACTTATCGTGCAGAGCTTAGTAGTTGGGCATTAGGGCAAAAAACTATACATTGACTGTCTTAAATCAAAAGAACGAGCGAGTTATGGAGGGTGGAAATTAAGTGAAGTGAAGGGGGATGAAGACTGTATTCGACAACTTTTCGGTGAACAAAATGAAGATTGGATTCACATTTTACTAAAGTGCCCGAAAATAGATAGAAAATGAACTTTAATCCAAATTCGTGCATTCCAAAATGATCAAATGAACGTAGATTTATCCATTGCGATAATGAGAGACAATTGAGTATCTGTGTAGTCCCTAGGTCAGTTCCTAAGATCGGCATTACACGGTCATACTTCTATGTCATGTGTCTATTATCAAACATATATGATCAAAGATATGACAAAGGTTCTCTAAACGATAACACATGTCATAGGTATATGATCATAGCTTAATTATTATCAAAGGTTGTGCGTAACACGGACGTATGTTTCATCTAAGTTCATTGATAATAGACATATGTCATAGAAATATGACCACATATTAAGGCCAGTATTGTATATGATCAAAGATATGGTGAAAGTTATGATCAAAGGTTCTCTCAACGAGAACCTATGTCATATATATATATAT
>NNCF01135563.1:0-28507 GCA_002313205.1 Laupala kohalensis | reverse complement strand
CTCAGTCATTTTGTAATGCACCGGCTTTCTCGATCGCTCAATGGCATCTAATGTACATGCGGAACAATTCATTGGATTGTTCTCAGGTGACACGTGACACGAGATACCGTCCTCTGTCAATGTGTATTGTCTTCCATCGTTCAAAGTCGTTTATCTTCCAAACGGCGCATTTCCGGATTTGGGTTTATTACCTAATATTGCTGTTCTGTGTCCCCTCTACAACACCTAAAACTGTGGAATAGGAATTCTGAATCATGCTGTATAAGGACGCGACCGCGAAATTAGCGTATGACATACCAAAACCAATATTTAGGTTTTGAAAGTGATCTCTTGTTTATTAATTTACACCTCGGAAATTATGATGGTTTTAACTATAATAAATCCGTCACATAGTTGTTTCTTACTTAAGCAGCAGTATGTCATTGCGTAGATTAAGTATCTTCTGAGTGGTACATGTGGTTTTGCCCTTATTACTTTTAAGTTAGCATCAGCACTCCAAGCTAGTCAAATCAGTGAGACGTATAATTAATTTCCTTATTTTTATTCTCATAGAATTGTATCCCCAAAATATGAAAATCATGGAATTAATAATGAAGAAAAAACATGATTTAATTCTATCAGTTAATAGTATTAGTATGTACAATATTCAGGAACGTGCTTCACTCGCTTAGTATCTAAGAGAATGTAAGAGTATGGCAACCGAGCGCAACGTTTTCGTGATTTGTGTGTCTCGGCGAAAGAGTAAAATATCTTTCTCAAATGTCCGGTGTCGTATATATAAAAGTGATGTTAAATTACTACGGAAAATTTACTACAAATCAAAGTAAACTTCCATCACTTTCGTCATTGAAAAGATGGCCTTTCTTTAAACACGTGTTTCGTCCATATGACGCAATGTACTGCTTCAATTATATTTGCATTTACGTTATTTAAATTGCTGCTGAGGTATGTTTTTTAAGTTGAAATCACAATGAGTACATGTTACTCTGTTTATTGATGCTTATTTTAGATATTTTAGTAATTTAATTCTACCTACTCTGTTAGTACTTATGCAGATTAAACAAAACAAAAAACAATTTCAGGATAATTTCAGCTAATATTGTTCGGAATAATATTTTTAATTAATGGTGAAGTTTTGAGGGAATGTCTTGTATTACAAACCACTGTACATCGTATCACCTCTATCGTGGTTTCATCAGCTAACGTTCCGAATTATACGTGTATCTTTACAATAAACAACATTATTGTATGTGTTGATAATTGTACGTGTCACATTATTTCTTTTTCTACAGTTTTAGAAGCACCTTTCTACATATACAACGAAACACGTACTTTAAATACTTATATGATGAACTCCTTCGTGTATCTAACACATGAAAAGATGCATGTTGCCACGCCAAACCAAATAGCGCCATACTGTTTACGCCGTCGGCTTGACGAAGTTTCAGCTACGTAAGATCCATGACCGGCGAGATACACCACAGAGTCTCTACATACGACGAAAAGAGACCCTATATTGTACACATTAGAAGACTCCATGAGACTCCGAGCCACGCGCACCACCAAGTGTATGTCGTCTATTTTGTTAAGAAAATTCGAGAATATCAATAGACGAACCGCGACCTAGTGTTATGTCGCCAACGTCGTCAGTTGTCAAAGTTTAGCTTATGGAAACAGCACCACGGTCAGGTAAGTACGACGGAATTTCTGGCCGAGTGAACATCGAGACCGATATAACCTCAAACCAGAAACCCAGCTCTGCGAATAATTCTATGTCGAAACTCAGCTCTGCGAAATAATTCTATGTTCAAGAAACTGCCTTCGACCTGTGACTGAATTATTTCCATCATACAAACGTCGAAATAATTCTACGTTCAAGAAACTGTCTTGGACCTGTGACTGAATTATTTCTATCATACAAACGTCGAAATAATTCTATGTCGAAGAAGCCTCATCCGATCTGTGACTGAATTATTTTCCATCTCCAAGAATTACAAGGCTATATCTCGCGGCCTGCAGCAGAGTTAACTCGACCTTCAAATACGGCCTCGTACGATCAGCGGTGGAACTAACCCCACCGTACGAAGACACGAAACGCCCTCGTACGACCAGCGGTGGAACTAACTCCATTATTCAAAGACACGAGGTGCCGTCACGCGCTGAGAGGCCGTACTACCACGCTAGCATCTAGCTATTTCAGGATTGACCACCAGCGACACCATCTCGTGACGAAGAAGAATACTTCTTCAACGACAATCAGCTTTCCCGCAGCCGTGAGTCAGACCAGATAAAGGCGTCATTTACAGAGCTTTCTAACGCCTGTAGTTGTCAACCTGATGTCATTTATTGTTTACGATTAAATCACTTGTTCATATCGATCCTGCATAATAAATCTTGTTCTGTTCAACCTGTGAGTATTTATTTTGAAGAGGAAGAGCCTTATTGCGAAGCAACCTCAGCATTGAGATTTGTGAAGCAATAAAAAATCTTCCCCGACAACAGTATTTCTTTTTTAATTCAATTATGAAAAAACTGCGACAGGTTGTTGTCTTCATAAACTGAATTTATCATAGAATATCTGTTTTTTACTAGCCATGATTAGTGCACAGACGTTAATGACAATCGAGAATGAAGACAAATTGATGTTTGCAATATGTTCGGAAAGCGTTATGGCATTTTTAAATTACCTCAACGCTTTGTGGTCAATATCGTGAAATCCATGACACGAATTTCACTTTGAATAACATGTTGTGGATAGTTTAAAATTGTCAAAACACGCGGTGGACGGTTATTTCGCTCAATGAGCAAATTCGTTCTTTGAGCCTAACATGCACAGATGACTTTGCTTAACATGGTCATGTTCATTCCAACAATAACTACCCATATTTGACTGCTGATCAAATATTAAGGAGCATAGTTGTAGTTTACTGAAGTCCTTTATTTGTTTTCTTCAAAACATTCTGTGTCTTTGCCCTGTTTCTTTCCATATATACATGTTTATTTTATATTTTACTACAATTTTGCTTAAGATATTTATTTTTTATTGCGTATCATTTATATTTGTTTCTACTTTTTATGTTTGTTTGGTGTTTTCAAAAGAGCAGGATAACTACGTCGACACTTTCATCCTACTTAAAGAAAAATAAATATTTGCTAAGTAACTGTAAAATTATCACTACTTTGTACGAAGAGTGTTTCAGTGACATAGGACCTTTTCAGGAAATTTAGTATATATCACTGATACATTTTAAAAAGGTGAAAAATAGTAAGACTGAATTGTAATGCTGCCTACTTTGCATGGAACTAAAAGAGGTTTCCTTGCGGGCGGAAAGGTCATAAACAGAAGGGAGGAATTTTATAATATCATCTTTCAATAACACACCTTAAGCACTTTTTTGTATATTAGATATATGAGAAAAACAAAATTAAGCCTCATGGAATTGCTATTGTACTCATTATCATATTGATTTAGTGATTATTCAGTATGAATTTGTGTTCCCATTGATCGCATGAATTATTTTTCTTGAGGTTATTAATTATTTTATGAAAAATATGAAATCAAGGTTATCGATGGCTCAATCTTGATGAGGATGACAAATATCGTTATTACATTTATCAAACAGTTATTGAACGACCATCATGCTGACCTTAGTATTTCAGCCCTTTGTAAAACACTTTGTATTCTCTATCCTGATAGTGGATAGTTTTGTTTCTTAATTTTACTTATCCAAATTCTCACCCAAAAATGCAATGTGCAGCTGTAAGAACATGACGTTCATCAATGATGGAACCCCCACAGACTGGGAAGAGATCTTCTCCGTCATTGATTTCTCTGAAGATTTCCACCTAAAACAAAACATTTGTGCACCTTGATCACAACATATTCGATTTTTGGAACATCGATATACTATAATAATTAGTCACTACTAGAACAATTTTAGAATATTGGGTCAATATGAGTCTTTTATAGTACAAATCAACCATTTGAGTTAAGAGAAAGTTGTATGTGAACGAGTAGGTTCAATTAATGAATTGCAATTTTTAAATTCATTGTCACACCCTTTTTCTCCGATCTACTGCAGTGCTAGGCACGAAGCTCACAAAATATTATACTTACATTGTTACTAAATGGTTCTCACCTTCTTATAACCTTTTGTTTCAGCAACCAAGGCTACGTTAAGAGTTTCTAAACGTTTTCTAAGAAATTTCTTTGTCTTAAAATTTTGCATGAAATCAAAAATTACTTTTTTCGAGTATGTAAAAATCCTTTGTGGTCGATTTGTTGAACAGTATACTTAAATAACTTCAATTCAACTTTTTCTTAGAATTTCAGCACTGATATCATACAAATTTTCTATAATTTATTCAATGGTACCTTGAAATGAGCAACTTTTTGCCGTGAGGAGTGATATAAATCTATAAATGTCTAAAAGATCATTAAGTCTCACATTTTGGGTACTGAATTGAGCTGAGAGGAAAATACTGAAATTTTTAATTTTCCTCCCTCGTGGCCCCCATCACTGCGTGAAACTCGAGTCATCCGAAACAAATTTTATTCTGACAGATATTTCTCCACTACCTCTTCTACATGTATTTCAGATGAATTTATTCGGACCTTATTTCTAGCTTCATTTCAACTCGTCATTTCTCACTTAACTCCAACATAATCGCCGCTTTCGCACGAAACGCGTTTCAATTAAACCATTTTTGCGTGCTCATTTAAATACATTGGGGCGTGTAAAGTGTGCGTCAAGAAAACGCGTAATCAAAAAATAAACTTCAAAAGCTAGAATTCAGGTCAAATGAAGTCAGAAAAAGTGGAGGAGAAGTATTTGAGGAAGTTCTACGAGAAATTAGAGGGAAATTTTGCTTTTAGCGCTTGCCAACGGGAGGTCCGAGGACCATTGATGGTCCGTGGGAAAAGATGTGTCGTTCGCGTACAAATGTTAGCATTATTTTCACGTCTATTAGTTCTAAAACAGAAAATGATATAAAATGTGGGATTTCATGAAACGTAATTTTATCGATGTCCACGTTCATCGGTGTGTACTGTGCCGGAGTCATTCTATTTGCTTCTCTTACCTGGTAAGGAAATTCTCCTTCATCAGCATCACGTCCGCTTATAATTCTACCGCCAATTGAAGAATACGACACTACAAACAGAAAAGAATACGAGTTTTTCAGGAACAATTATTTGAAAGTCCCTTCCCTCAAAACCCTTTTCTAAAAAAAGTCTTTTCGAAAAAAATAATAATAATAATAGCAATGAACGGAGTAATTAGTGAAAATGTCATTGTCAGGTTAAAGAATATTATTTTTCGATTTTCGCCATTTCCTGCCTTCTTGTGCTTAGACTTTAAAAAAATCCATTCAATCATTTATTAAAAAGTTTAAACAATTGTATACTGATTCAAAAAAGTATGGAAAAAGATCCTATCAAGAATCTCGTGAAAATGTGGAAAGCACTCTTAAAGTGAAAATTGATGTTCAAAAATCATTCAAATAATCGTTTCGAGGTCAATTTCCAATTGTTTAATGATGGAATACTCTTAGCAAGTCATTCAATATCGAAGTGTTTGGTTTTAATATAATTTTTGAAAATAAATTAATGTGTCGGAGGGTGCAGTGGGGAGAGGGATGAAACCGTCAAATGAAAATCTTTTTACCTTTTTTATCCCATCCGTGAAATGAAATTTCTGAAACCTGGCATGAACTATCTAATTGCCTGACCATGACGTGTACCTGAGTAATTTTGTTCCCACGTATCTGGGTAACCTAGTTGGATCGCCCTACATTCTTTTACGTGGCATTAAGGACAGCTTGTTTCCAACTTCATCCTGTTCGGACGACGAATAGCTTGGCATTCTCAGACTGTATTGATGTATTGAGTCGTGCTGAATTATTAAAACATCGAGGAAACATCGAGTTTGTCAACCCGCAAGAATTTTTTCTGGTGCAACAAAATTGTTGCCATTTTACACACCTTCGCTTGAAATAACACGATAGGTCACTGAGACTCCAAAATTGTGTTAGATTGTTATGAGTTATTAATATTCAGCTTCACTGCAAAAGTTAAGGTTAATGCGTGAGAGTATCGAAATGAAAATTGTCTGACGATTCAAGTAGAAGAAAAATAGCAACTTGAACTAATGTCTCATATGTAAAATAAACTTTTACCACACAAAATACTCTAGAATGTCTACTAGCTTAAACTGCTCGAAACTAATGACATTTTTGCGATGATATAACACCGACTAACAATACTACGAGTTTTTTCCTTCTAAATGACCAAAGCTAGTTTTGACATAAGAGCAACGTCCATTGATCGTTTTGAAAGAGCCCAAAACTACTTCTGGCAAAAATGCATATACCATAACTAATTTTTGTTCGTTTCCTTGTCCAATACCTGAATTTGGATTTTGTGCGTAACATATGTAAAGCTGTACGTATGTGAAGAAGTACTCACCGACTTTTCCCTGCACCAACGCCCACGAGAGAAATATAGACCACAATCTTTCATATTTCACCATTGCAACTTATAATCCCGAACTTAATATATGATTCTGTTCCGCAGCTTGAAAGCTATTGACAAAATATAATATATACTGTGAAATCACTGCACAGAAAATAAAAGTAAAACACGAGAAGATACTTATCTCTATATCGCCTTATCAAACTAATCAATTAAAGGTAGAACAATAATGATTGCCTTATCTGGATTTTGTAAGGTATATTTTGAGTGTCTTCATATAGATAAACAAGCTGATTCGACGGACAGAATTTCTTTACTGTTTGACTATATGTGAAATATCTTGATTGTAAATTATTCTATTCTCAAGTGTGGTTTCTTTTCAGCATATTTGTCTTGATTAATCTTAACCCATCTCTCTTGTAATTTGTCACATTCGAACTTGTGATGTATAACTATCGCACAAATTTACATTGTGTCACTATAGTTTGAAAAACGCTATCAGCTTTACAACTGCGGTGTACGACATTTTCGTGATCAGGGGTTGCGCACTTATTCAAAATACCACGTATCAGTTGTTGGATATAAAAGACACAAAAAGTATTCCATAAATACTAATGAAAGACGGTCACGAGGTCTACAATATTTTTTAAATATATTTTATATAATCAAAATTGTAGAGTGGGTTTATTAATTTTCAACTAGTCTTCCTCGTCAACTAGTTATCTTATTATATTTTTGTGGGGTATTACGGCTCATGTCGACATCAAAGGTCATTTGAGCCCGAAAAATTTGTACAGGAAGGGAAAATGCAGTTGCGCATTAGGAAGAGCCAACATGATTCTCCCAGCGAGTGGGACTCACCGAATGATACAATCCTACCCACTAAAAACCCTCCTGATCTACAATACACCAAAACATATCTCACAACATACATCAAATCATCAAATGGAGGGGGGGAGGCAAAAAATGAGGGGGGCTCATAACATGAGGAGGGACAAAGAATAAGGGGGACAAAAATTAGGGGTAGGACAAAATAAGAGGGATAAGGAAAATGAAAGATACCCTAGCCGTAATAGCGAAAAGAACAAGAGGTGACCAAGGAAGGTCAGAAAAGAGAAAGAAAGGAGCCTGGCACAAGTAAATGGAAGTAATGCCAGACTCAGCTCGGGGCCCCGTGTTCGCCAAAAACGTACTTACTAGATGTAAGTCCCCTGGGGGGAACTAGTTATCATATTTCACCAAGAATTTAAACCACCAATTTTAAAAATATCGGTACAATTGTTAGAACTACATTCCGTGAGTAGAGCTGTTTTTTGAAATTGGTGCATATTATACGTAAAATCACCAAAAGTTTCGCTATTTTAATATGTGTTAATCTATGATAAGTTACCTACATTTGTTTGATCATTTTTAAGAGTATTAAATATTCATTGTTACTTAACTCACGTGTCATCAGACCAACAAGTGGTAAAATTTAATTTTTATATCTAACCGCTTTCTAAAAGCAGTCAATTTTTCTGGCTGCATTTGCACACTGAAATGGAAAATCTAATATCTCAAGAAATAGAAATTTAAAGCTAATCCCTAATTATTTTACATGTTTCAGTTACTTTTCGTAAAAAAAATCTACGAAGAAGAAGATTACACGAAATGTTCACGTGAGCTCGAGATGTGTAATTGACTGATCAGCTCTTCTGAGGCGACAGTTTATTGTCCGGAAATTGATGATATCAAAGCTGACATGTTTTGTGTCAATAAATTTGCCCGTTGAGTTTTATTTCACCTAGTATAAAGCCTGGCATTTCTTCTCAAAATTGTTATAGCAAAAAAAACAACAACAAAAACGGAAAGTTTACGAAAATTTCGAAATTTGATGCTTGATAGTTCTGATGGGAGTCCTAATGAAAGTATAAAAGCTAGTGTTCATTATATTATAACCCTCGATTGAAAATCAGTGAGATATGTAATTACTGTAGCCTCCAATTATCACGGGACCACTACTTTAGAAGAACGCAACAACTTGATCTGGACACAAATACATACTTTATTGCAGCAGTCAAACTTTAAAAATAACAATTCACCAATCATATATTTTCACTTACATTTGTCAGTAAGTTACTTGAGAAAAACGTTCCCTTTAAAAACTGCCTTCAGCACAAACTAATGGAACGTATGCAAACTCCTTCCACGAAGTTTACAAATTTCAGAATTAAATAAAAATTAATAAAATCATTGCATACACTTGTGATTTGTTGTAACTGATTCCTTACATCCATACACACAACGACACATCACATCACACACGCTCAACGAACGTGGTGAACACTGTATGTCGTCCATGCCTTCTACAGTCCACGTTGTCTTCATTTTCCAACTTTCCACCAATTAACTAATATAACTAATAACAGCTTTTATTCGACAAACGTAGATTGAGCAACAACAGATTATTTTACTTCGTGTAAATAAATAACTTATAAAAAGTTATTATTTTATGAGACGAATGAGTAATTATTCCTTTATTAGACATAAATGAATGACGGATAAAACTTCTGTTCGCTTGTTTGACGTACAATGAATAATAAAATATGATTCACATGCTCGTCGCACAATGAATAAAATGTTATTCACTTGTAGAATGGATAAAACTTTATTTTTTTACCGAGCTTCGATGATAAGGAATGAAATGTTATTTTTTGTTGTTACCATACGAAAACGTTTTCTTTTATTAAGGTATTCTTATTCCTGGTACAATGAATAACAATTAAGCTATACTAAAATTGAATTGAATAACAATTAAAGCTATACTACGCTATTTTTGGTTTGAGGGAATAACTATCTCGTCTGCGAATGATGGTCTACTGACGCATGAGTAAGTGATTCTTTTCAATCCTGTATCCTTAATATGTGCAGCCAAAATTTGATCAGTTTTTGGGATATACTTGAAATTATTCTTGTAAAGTAAACCTGAATTCTTTGCTTGTTGTGCAATAACACAAATATCGGTAATAATATTTTCCGCTTTTATGTATGATACAAGTAATCAATAATCATTTTAGATTTTTGTCACTTAACGAATTATCGCAAGGCGTTGTGGAATAGTCAACAACTACCTTTTTATACGCAACGTCTGATTCGGAAATTGTTAAAACATTAACATGCCCACATCCCATCAAATGTTGCAATACCTAGAGATTATTATTAATGTGGGCGATGTGACACAAACTGAATAGTGAATTACAAACGCTTTTATAACATGGTAAAAAGTTACAGAATTCGTATTTATTTCACAGATACACACAATAACTTCACACTGATCTTCGCCAAAGGCAGAAAATTGCTTTTTCACCGGTTTTGATGTCCCTTATGTTCAAATGTATGACTTCAGTGTCACTCGAGAGGGCGCCAACGGCCTTCCGTTTGGCCTTCAGATTCATCGTTGAAAGCATTCGGCACGCACATGTCACATTTGACAATTATATGTATATTTCTAGAGATTAATATTATTACTATTAGTAATATCGATGTATAACTTAACCAACGTTTACAGTGCAACAATTTTCCGTTCAAAATCCACTCATTGTGAATCTGCTTCTCAGTCCTCGTTTATAAGTACGTTACAATTCTCATTGGAATTCGTTATTCCTTGTTAAATAAAAATTATTGCTTTTTGTGTTATAAGTTGAACGAAGAACAAAAATTTTAAATGAAAAAATACGTTGTCTTTTATTTATTGCCTCACATTGAGAGAATAACTTGTTATTCAGTTTTCACTTTCAGTCAATATTTATGCCGTGTACCCTACACGTGGAGAAGATATGTGATAACTTTCGGTCAGATGAAAATGGCGAAGAGCCGAGAAACGAACCCGTGATTCATGCTTTGATCGCCTTCCACAATTGTACACCATCTACTGTGCTCATCTCTACAGATCTAGGTGGAAATGGTGCAGAGTTGTGGGAGGCGATCGGGCGGTGTAGTGGTTAACATCCCTGCGATCAAAACAAGAATCGCGGGTTCCATACCCGGCTCGCCGCCATTTTCACCTGACCGAAAGTTATCATTCTCATATTTATTCGTCTGATTACATTATCTTGAGTTCTTATAATTTCCCTGAGACAAGGGGGTAATTGTAAACGAATTCTCTTCTAACGCAAAGTATAAAACGAAAGAATGGGCTCTATCCTGCTCTTACCACCTCTTCTCATTTTACCTCTGTAATAGTGATAGTGTTGTCCATCTCGTCTTGTCCGTTACTCCATGACAACGCCACTTCTTCTCTACTTGCCTTTTACGTCATTTTTGCTGCAAAACGTATTGCCATAAATTCTGTAAGTAAACTGTACTGTTCTTCATACTTGTCCTGTGGCCTTATCCTCTTGCACAATGCCATTTTACTCCTGCGACTTTTTTCTTCATCAAATATATTAGATGTTTCCGTTCCGTGTTGTTAATGTCACGTTCTTACAAATATGTGCTCTACATTTCCCGTTCTTTTCCCGCACACGCAATTGGCGTCGTCAACTTACTCCATTCTGGAGGGGTAAGCCTGGAAATCACCATGTCCACGCAATATCTGAATTATTAAACTATTTTAATTGAACCACATTTTGTTGTTACAATATTTTTTAACTGTGGGTATAAAACAATACACATCTCTTCTCTCCTTTGATATATCCCACGTAATCTGTCAACATTGCGTCAGATTCCTCATCAGTATTTGTTGCCATCCTTTTATTCTAACCCGAAGAACCATTACATCCACGTTTATTTCTTCACCAGTTCGTATTTAATAGCGATAAGCCATTTTGAGCACTGTTAGTTCCTAGGGGTATATTCCCAAGCAAAACCTCACTTACCTTAGTTGGTGTTGTCCTGTAACAGATACTCCATTTCTGAATACAAATCATTTCTATACTGCTTAATTTCCGAAGCACTTGCGACAGGGTCCCTTAGTGCACCCATACACTTGCGCAATATGTCAGGATTGGTAGTAATGCTCTTTGGTACACCGCCCGGATTTGTCTCCTTCCCTTATTAGTCTTTCTTCAGCCTAATCTCATCAATACATAGCGCGAATCTTATCCTCTAATTCTTTTCCACTATTTCCTCCAATGAGCAAACTTCCATCATCGGTTATGTGCAAATCCTTTTCCACATCCATTAATAACTTGTTCAATACCAAATGTCAAGAGATTGGCCCCTCGTGACTTCCTTGCGGACACCTTTTAGTAACAACTCTAATAATTTTCTTTTCCTCTATTTCCAAAATAACATTCCGATCTCCAAAATAGGATTGTATTAATTTATAAAATTTTTATTGAGCATACACTCTCTAATACTTTCTTCCAAACCACGCTGTCAAAAGCGCTTTCGAAATACACACTCAACCCAGCATATATTTTTCTTTTCCGTCTTGAACAGTGTTCATAAATTTTGCTATTAAATTTTGAGTTCCCTTACCCTGCATGAAGCCATACTGTGCCTGGTTAAAATTTACTTTTGTACTTAAGACCATTTCCAAACACTTGTTCGGCAGAACAAAGCGAGAAGCTTACCAAATATTGACAATAACATTATTGGGCGATACGATTTAAACATTGTTCGATATCTATTTTTATCTTTTAGGAAGAATCTAACCACAACTATCGTCCAAAATAACGGAAAATATATATAATTATAGCAGTCATTGAATAAATTCGTTAATGCAGAAGCATACCGTTCCGTCATATTTCTTTCCATATCATTTGTGATATTATCAAATCAGGCAGTTTTCTTTGTCAGTTCCCCTATTATATTCAATAACTGACTTTCTGTTATCCAAGAATAATAAATTCTAAGATGTCATTATATTACTCATTGTTTAATTTTGAGTATAAAGCTTTTTCGGCTGCATAGCAATCATCGTCAGTAGCATACGCTGGAAAAATATACATGAAAAATAACACAAAATTACGACTTAAGTTGAAGTGAAAAACAGAAAGTATTGAATGAAGCATAAAAAGTATTTAAATGAAATTATGAAATAAAATAAAACAAAGACATCAAGGAAGAATAAACGGAAACACAGAAGAAAAAATAAAGAAAATGGGCAACATAATTAACCTTACAATTTATCATTCTTTGATAATGTATCCAACATCCCACAACTACCAAATAAAAGAGTTTCTGTTATCCATGTATCATAGTGTTTTACTGGATTATTCTCTCGTTGTTCATTTATCCCCAAGGTATCTCCAAGTAAACATGTTAATAATACTTCATTAGTATCATTTCAACCCTGAGTCAGATGTAGGTCCTACTGAACATTGTTCCAAAGTGTTGGACATTTTAGTCTATCCCTGCCTATTATGGAAGGTAGTCCCCAAATATTTATATGGTCTAGAAATAACGGTCAACGTTTCGATGTCTATGTATGATCTAATCTTCAGGACCTATACAGTTTTACATTTATTTAATTAACAGGTGTTGCTAGCATTCAACTGTCAATACATAAGTAAAATTATCTGACAAATACCTTAATACAGGACAAGTAATAAAAACTAGGTATCATAACCATACCTCTGAACAGCAGTGAAGAGTATTAAATTAAGTGAAAGGTTATTTTCACACGTCAAATATTTTGTTTAAAAACTTCTACTCATTTTCAGGTTACTCATAGTAAGATCCATGCTAGACCAGACATTATAATATTAATCATAATATCATTCCATGTTGATGACAAGATTAGTTGTCATGTACGTAAGACAGAGTGAGTCCAACTGGCAATCTAACCTCTATCTGCATACCAAGCTAACAGTTTAAATTAATGTTCATTTACTACCAAATTATTTTAGATTCTTTTTACACCATCAAACCCAGATGTAAATGTATTATTTTCTAACTGATTGTTCATAGTCTTATTCAGTTTTATATTAATACACTCTGACAGGTATCTACGATATAAATATTTTTCTCGATTATCTTTTGTTTTGAAAATCCATGTGGTGATTATGACTTACAACATGCTTAAGAATATCACATTTGTTTGTATCATTCCCATATTGAACCTTTTTGATGTGCTACTTTATTCGAGTGTTAAGCATTCTTTTATAAGTATTCTATATACCTACTAAATGCTTATGAAAAAGAGAAGAAGTGTATCATGAAAGATTACCTTAAGACTTTTTAATAAATAAGTTATGATTAAGAATCGTTAAAATTTCTTTTATCAAGAAAATGTGCATTAATAACTTAAGAAGAGGAAAAAACTATTTAGGTTGTAGATATACGACATTTAGGTTGTAAAATACATTATTGTAGGTCTCAAACAAGTTGAAACCGTGATTATACATTTTCACATCATAGACAACGATTTTCTTAAAATCGATGTTTATTGACATTAAAACCTTCAAATGTGTAATTGTGTCAACCGACCCTAGTTCTGTTTCAATTGTGCATTATTTAAAACATAATTTCCTATTTGATTGAGTACCTATACATGTATTTAACTTTTGAATCGTAGAACCAAAAACGATTATTTTGAGTTCCAGTGGAGATTCAACTTCTTGGGTTCCTGGATACGCAGTTTTCCCGTAAAAATAAGGATTGTGAATCGATTCTTGGTTCTGTTCAGTACCAAAAATTAGAAATAAATCGCTGGAGTATAACATACGACTAAAACTAGTGTAATAGTGTCAGAAGGAAATGTAGTGTCTTTTGTTAATCGTAAGAAGAGTGACAGTAAGGAATGAGGGTGGAGAAAAGTTACTGTAATACTGGAAGGGAAAGGAATTCCTGAACTGTTCAATTTTTTGTCTTTCGGAAGGATATTTTTCATACTTTAAGATATCTGGCCGTCTTCTTTCGTCGATATCAAATATCTTCTTGGGTCAGTTTCCTTAGAATTGAATGTACAAACTCAAAACCGCGACCGTAGACCCACGCGATTTCTAACAGCAGCACTACGACTGCGACCATCAATCCTCAGCCGTAGAACGTGAACGCGCCTTGTAAGTGAGCTACGTGGAGGGCGTAGGGCCGGAGGACTTCCACGCCTTTGGGCGGACGCTGCAACTGGAAGCGAGCCAAAGTCAAAGATTGGGTCTGGCTCTCCCATGCGTCGTGCAGTCCTGCCTCCAAGGTGTGGCGTACTAGTTCCTCCAACGCTGGGAAGTAGGGCGAGTTCTTGCGCATTGCGTAGTTCAAGGGTGCGCCCGTGAGCACACACTCGGGTATCTTGTGCATTCGTGTGTAGCCGTCCTCACCGTAGCCTTTCCTGTTACACGCAGAACAAGGAATTATGGAGTTTAGGGTCATTTATGAAATAAAGTTATATAATTGTTCGAATTGGAAGAAAAAACTATCGTTTTACAAATGTTATTTACTATTTTTTTGTTCTTACTACTCTTGCATTATAAATTGTTATTCATTATTTTGAGATACATAGCTCTTTCATCTCCAAATTGGAATACAATGAATTGAATGCACTCCCTAGAAAGCTAATATTTTTTTATTGGGGCTTTAGGGCTCGCCAAACTCAAGGTCATAAGAGCCCTTGGAAAGCTAATAAATTTGTAAATGTTTATCTCAAGAATCCGTCAGTCTATTGTAACCAAAGATTAATACGTAAAAATGGTCATGTTTTCTTTTTATTGTCGACTTGTGTTATATATTGTTATAAAAACGAAAAAAGAAAGTCCACTGAATCGGTTCCAAGCGTATCTTTTAAAGCTTGTGCAAGTGAAACCCTTTACACAAGAGTAGGTTCAGAACGTGTATGTGAATCTCCTGACTTCAGAACAGAGCTGTGTGGGAGATCATGGAGGTGCACTCGCGTGTACACTACTCGAATCGCTAAACAAACATCTTAGCGACCTGCCAAAGTGAGCAAAAATAAGAAGAGCGCCATGGGGACTGCAACAATCTGCACAGAAATTTTGTAAATTGGAGTTAGAGAGGTGGAATCGTAGGAATGGTTTGACGGATTGAAATGAAACAAGACGTACGCATGCATTAACAGTCGCTCCTGATAAGAGGGTATCAAAGTGGCTCATAAAATGTAGTAAATGAGTTTGTTTGCATACTCGTGGAAAGAGCATTAAAATGGTGTGATATGAAGTTTAGACTCAATGGGTCTATATAATTGGAACGTGACCATGGCATTCTTCTGTTTGCGACAGTATAAATTCTATTCCTTAAAAATATGCCTGGTCGTTTTTGGCAATGTTTTTGGAAAAGATTAATAACTCGATGTATTTTGCATTTAGAAAATCAAACTTTTGAAATGTTGTCACAAATTTTTGACACTTTTAGTTTATTTTATAAAAAAATACTAAAGTCGACATATCGAGAAAAACGTTAAAAATTTCGCGTTTATTTTGGAACATTTATGTTTTTAAAACAGTATTATTCATTCATAGAACTATTTTTTAACTTGAGTATAAACTGAAGAACGTGACAAATTTAACGATGTTAATTATTTTTTTCTACAATTTTTGTGTGGCTTCTACAGCAGTTCAAAGTGAGGGGTCTATAATAAGAAAGCCGATAATTGGTTTCTAAATTAACCTAATTCGTGCGCCTTTGTTAAGTATATAAAGAAAGTTTTCTATTTGTTGTCCGTACTTAAAAACATACTCAAACCCAACAAAATAACATGAGTTATTAAAGTTAATGGTCAGGATATAAAGAAATCATTCCTTCCTGCTTCTCTCGAACTCAGTTCAGCCGCGCTGATCGCCGGAATTAGACCAGTCAACATCTGAACGGCGATCAGCGCTGAACTCGTTCACGCGATCGGCGGTGAAAACCAATTCATTGTTGGTCCGAGGTTAAACAAAGCTCACGAGATTGATCTCGGTTCTACGCTGTTGGTGAAAACCTGCGTAAGATACTCGTCTATAAAGTAGTAGTTTCGTGAATTACCTGGCTGTATTATCAGATAATTCAGTTTTTTATTAGATAGAAATTTCAAAAAATAAACTATTTCTCCTCAATTATATTAGTGGAAATAAGTAATGGGGGATACTAATGAACGCTACATACCAATTCTATCGTACACCAATATTTATGAATAACATTTATCAATGGTGTTTTAGGAAGAAATGTAAAAAAATTATAAATTTGCGCGTTCTTAAGTGAGGGTATTCAAATGGCATTCCATAAATGTAAATAAGAGTTAAAAAGTCAGAATTTATTTAAGATTTTACAGTAAAACAAATTAAACGAGTAATTTTTGCTATTTAATTTTGTAATTTTTCCATATCCTCCATCCTTGATACGTGTGAACCCTCAAGCAAATTACTCACGAATCGCTGGTGATGTTTAATTTTTTTTTCCAGTTGCGAACATTTCCTTAGAAATGGCCACGGAAAAAGGCGAAGTGGTTAGAGTAGTCACTCAGGCCGCGGTAGTTCGCCGAGAGTTAGGATATTACTTATTAGGAAATAAGACGGCCGCTCTGCTTAAAAATGCATCAGACGCAAGTGTTGTTACTGAGCGTACTAACGCTGTAATGCCACGGAGCAAGGCGTGTAATGAAGCCACTGAATCGGTTCCTGAACGCAAATACATTCCGGTCGCGGAAAATAAAATTGAAAATAATTTGATTTTTTCTGATGACGAATTTGATTTGACGCCGAACGTAGTTGAAGTTTCTGTAAATGATGTAGTTGAAGAAAAACGTGATTGTGAGACGTTAAACGAAATCTGTGAATCACAAAACTTCGATATTCTTAATAATAATGATATCACTTCTGAATCAAATTGTGATAATGATTCAGCTGAATTGAATACATTTCGAGGAGATGATAGGAAACACTCTCCAGTCTCAAATCTAAATTGTTCTGTAGATGTGCTAAATAAATCTACAATAGTTTCGAATACTGAGTTAAACACGGAAAGTGAGTGTGTTGATACTGAGGGTGTTAGTAAAATATTAGATTCCTTTGATCATGGGGATGTCATTAATGACGCGGTTGATATAAATTATCTTGGTATGGAAATAGTTTCCAGCTCAAATATTTCTTGGGACAATTGGAAGTCATTTCATCCGGGAATATTTTCTGTTAATGGTTGTGAAAGTACATTTGCGATGTGGGATTCTGTTACGAATCAGGGCAAAGATACGTTACTTAACCATAAAAGGGTGTGTTTGAAAGTAGATATCAATGACAATGATATTCGGAATATTTTCTCAGATGATATTAGGAGAAAGCTTTGGTATCTTAATTTCGATCATTACGAATTGCGATTGCTTTTGGGAGGTTAATGCAAATGCATACTGCATAAAATTTAATCCTAGGAGTTCTAGTGAATTAAATTTTGTTTTTGCTAATTATTGTTCTCACTATTCTGATCTACACTACATGCAAGAATGTCTGCCTGTATGTAAGGGTCTTAGCAAAACTGTGATGAATGTTAATATTAGGGACGAAAGAGAAACTGTATATTCTTCTAGTTTTTTAAATTTGTGGAATATTAATATTCAGTGTCTGCTTTTATTTGTTTGCCATGCAAATGAAATGGATATTTTTGGACATGTTCCTAGGGATAATTACGTAACATGTAGTTCGGAAAATATTCCTTTGTGTATTTTCGATAAAAATGTAATCAAGACGCCTCGTAATTTCAAGTTGGAGGTAGTTGCGAGTTTGATTGAAATTGAATGTACATATGATAATGTTAATAATTTGGTGAAGGCTGTATGTTGGAGACAGCAGTCAAATGTTTTATTTGCATTTATTAGACATAGTAATGTGGAAGCCTTGGAATTAGTTTATGTTCCAGGAAAGAATCTTCCGTTATGTATCGTGTTTAGAAGATTAAAGCAATTCGTATCTAATCTAAAACTACGTATAGAGACGGTGGTTCAGGCAAAGGTTATTACTTCGTCTGATTTAAATCGTGAATGTGACGTCATCGAGAGCACCATATGTGTAACACTGAAATGGAGATATCACTTTGATACTGGTCAACTTTATTGGCGTTGAGCTGGGAAGAAGCACATTAATGCTAATTTTTGATTAAATAACCACAGTGGAAGTTTGTATTAGTGGGTGATGGTTGAGGGAATTTAAATTGATTTTTATTTTATATTATGATTTTAATGGGAATTTGGTAGCTATAATATTTGATATAAAATAATGCAGTCATGAGACTTGTAGTTGTTAGTAGGGATTATGGGTGCTTGCATCCTTGTTTTGTTATGTCATTTATTTCAGCTGTGCGTGTGTAAAGATGTGTGGTGTAATCACCAAAGTGACAGTGTACCAGTGATGACTTTCTTCGTGTCAGTGACTGAAGGCTCAGATACTACGAAAGATTTAGTGGGGAGGAGCTGTAACGTCGGTGCCAAGACAAGCCAGCAACTTGCGAAATATTAATAGCTCTTTGTATTTTCCAAGCAGGATTCTGTTAAGAATAAGACAATAAGTGGCCGGTCCGCGCTAAGACGGACGTGCGACGAGTTTTCCGTGTAAAGGTATTGTTCGAATAAACACTTTTCATCTTAAGGAAAGTATGTACCAGTGTATTCGAAGAATGCAGTCGGCGACGTTGTCTCAAGGGGGGTTCAGGTGTTCCTAAATTACAGACTAATTCCACGAAGAAATGAAAGAAGAACTAAACAGGTGTTTGCGAAGCGCCTGGGTGACGCGCCTAGCGATTCGTCCTCTACGGCGCGTCCTCTGCATTCCTAGAAGCAAAAAGGGGACACAACAGAAGTGTCTGCACGGTGGTGGTGAAGGAGTGGTCATTCGCTGATCACGTGACGTCTGGTACAGTATATATTGAGAGGCGTGAATCTCCTCGGAGAATCTTTACAAAGGAAGGTAGAGATCCGTCAGCACGGACAAGTGACTGTGCTAAGTTTTGGTCGTGGAGACCAGATTGTTTGTTAAGGCTGCTGCGGTAGACTTAATGAATTCATTACTATGTGCGAGGGTCGTAACTAGTTTCAGTTAGTTGTTGGGTGAAAACAACTTATCTTTTCAAAAGAACCGATAACCTGAGGGTTTATTAAAATTTAGTTGTCTTCAACTATATTTTACAAAGTATAAACGATGCTCTCTCTTACAGAATTATTTGTCTAATAAACGATTATTAGATGTATTGATGATTTTGGGAGTTTGTGTCTGTAAACAATTCAGATTTCATGTAATTTGTAATAAATCATTATTTATTATTATTACACGTGAGTTTGGTTGCTCGGGAAACCGAGCTGGTGGCAGCGAAAAAAAACTACCATAGGGTTTTTGGTATGTATGTGGATCCCGTTTCTACCAAAAGAATAATAACAATACATCAGGGTTTGTGGTGTGATGTTACCCAGGCATTCATGAGAAGATCTACGTCGCCGGATTTCAGAATTTCCTCCACAACAAGGTACCAGTTCTTGTCTACAGGATAGATTTTTTTTTGCGAAATGCTGTGTATTAGCGTTCGTGTCTTGACGCAGATGCTCCGGTCAATCAGCGTAGGTGTAGGCGACGCGCAGACGCCCTCCTGCTTCACCTAGAGTTGCCATGTCCTTCAATGCCTGAGGCGTTGTCAGTAAACTGGTAAATGTGCCCTAGTAAAGATAAATTAGACATCTAAAATTTAAAATAAAGCGGTGCCGCCATTGATTTTTTATTTCATAAATGGCAAATAAGAAGAGTAACTATAAAGAAACATTTTGTTATGAGTATTCCGCGGATATTTATTTGGGGAGATTAATCACATCAATTCCCATATTCAATATTTAAACCTCTCTCAGTAGGGAGAATTATGTTTCCTTATTAAATACAATCATTTCCTTCTACTGCACTTCCATCAGGTCTTCTCCATCATTCCCTTGTAGTTGCCTTGTTTTCCTAATTTGAATAAATTATGAAAAGTTAGGAAAACTATATATCTGTGTGAAGCAAATGTGTGTTAAATATTGCATTAAAAATTCGATGAAAGATGTAAATTCAATGATGTATATTTGTAGTGTTACAATGAATATAGGAAGCAAATGGATGTAAAAGGTTCGATTTGTAAATTCTCTTTCTTTATAAATTGCGTGCCTATTAAGAAAGCGTAATATTTCCATTTTCAAGGTATTTTATTTTAACCTAAACATTTACAATGAACTATAAGCCTAGCATCTATTATAGTATCTCATCGAAGGTCCAAAACGCGTCGTGTGCTGTTCATATTAACATTAACAAAATAGATTTAATATTAACACTCAATAAACCTAAACATCAACTCACTACTAAACAAACTTCTATTACATGAGTCAGTTCTGTTGGTAGAAATTCATTTCTACGAAAGAAATAAAAAATTAGATAAAACTAATTGAAAATGAGTCATGATAATTTAGCTATTATTTTCATAATTAATTATACTTTTTTCAGTGGAAGTTCTTTTTTCGTCAAAACAACTTAAAAGAAACGGTTTGAGATGGGATTACCTCAGTGATCAGAAATGTAATAATGAATCACTGAATTTTTGCTAATATTAAAATTTATGTAAATTCAACTGGTGGCTCGGTGGGCTCATGAATTATGTCTCTGACATAAAACAACGCTGAAAGGACACTGATTAGCGGGAACTTTGCCAGTGCGCAAGTGGAGGTCTGTCGAGGAAGTGTCTATTCTCCATCCTCGCCACCAATACACAATGTTGCGTGTGGTTCAAGAAATATTCAGGAAGAGTTTTAAACGTATATACAGTCAAGTTACATGTAATTACCGGAGAAGTGCTCTCCGAATAACTTGTCTGTTTCGCATAGTGCCATATGACGTTACTTGTGAGGCGGCTAGCATGCCCAACGATCAATATTTTGGTGGAATAATGTGCTAGAGCTTAACGTTTATGATATAGTGGAGATGATCTTGTCAAAAATCAAAGAAATTGTCAAGAACTTTAGAATTCTTCAAACTCTGAAAGAGCCATCATCTAGCCTTAAACATCCTGGCCTGATAAGGATGAAGAGAAAGCACATAGAAATGGTCTACTATATCACGCAGATGCTGACAGGCCACGGATGCTTCCGAACCCAAGATTCGGTGTGGAGCGAGCAGAACTATAAGAAGTTTTCCAGCAACAGCTCACATTTCATTTTATAAAATTCTTAATATTTAAATACATTCCACAGATTAATACACTTCATGTACATTCTCATTTAGATATATATCTAGTCTGCAAGATCTCAGCTCAAAAGGACATACAAGAACGCGATTTCTAGAAAGAATGGGATGGTTTTGGAGAAAAGAAACGTACTTTTTAGTAAATCGCGTCCATCTTACAACCGCACATACCGGATGTGAATTGCTGAACAATCCATGTTAGCAGAAAGATATGGATGGAAAATGCAATTAAAGAACTTAAATATTTTGAGCGTTATTTTTTGTGTATGTGTATTTCCGATTCACCAGATATATTAGGTGATGTCTGAGAAGCTTTTTGGTAGGAATGGAAAGGGAATTTATTTTTGATTCTGAGTTCGGAGGAAGAATTAATGCATGGTCAACATATGATAGTTGATCTCAGGTAAAATTTGCCATTAGATGGCCACTGATATAAGTGTGGCAGTCAATGACTGGCCATTGAAAGCTGGATGGTCAAGGGTGACCAACCAATGAGGTCACCTTGGCCATATTTGTGTCGCGGCCAGTTTCTGACCGTTCACGGGCACTTAAGCAAAAATGTCAGATTCTCAAATATTTACTATTTATAAAGATTCACAAAATTGAAATGATTGTTAGTAAAATATTTACGTATTTTTACAAAACAGATACCATTCAAGAACTTTTAGTTTTATTATTATTATTATTATTAATAATGTATAATTATTTTCAACAAAGTATATAAAATAGGTAGTTTCTATGTTTGTTTCCTCAGTTGTTAACGTACATCGTGTTCCCGGGCGCTGAGGCATTATGCCGCACTGTGACGCATTGTGAACGGAAATTCATCAGTTCCCTATAAAAATAAGCTGTAAATACAGTACTCGCATTCAGAAAGTGTATTTGAATCTGCGCCGTACAAAGTTAATTCTAATGTGTATTCTGTCTTGAAGACTAGTTCTAATGTGTATTCTGTCGTGAAGAAAGTTCTAAGAAATTTGCTTTTTATAGGAAGAAAACTGAATTTTTTATGAGACTTAACAGATTATTTGGGGTAAGTTTTCAAAATAACTCTACATTCATTGTCATAACATAATTATAGTTTCATTAGAATGAAAATATTTGAATTAAGAACTGAAAATAATGACTTCATTTAGGTTAGAAGATGCTGCGGCAACTTGAGTTGAGTTTCATTTTCGTATGTGGAGAAAAAGTCGTAGAGAAATATTTAAAGGAAGAACAATTTGTAACTCTTATTAAAGTTGTACTGTAACATATTTTTTTCTGAGGACACCATATCATCTGTTTTGATGATAATCTGCTAAAGAACTGTGATGTCATATTGCTCGTATATTCCTAATTTAAAATTAGCATTATTCAACAGAAATCTAGTAATTGTCAACCTAGAAATAAATCTTTCGACGAAATAAGTTTTCTGATATTATATTGATGGTTTAAGATGTTTGCTATCAAGGTATGTGGAAGATGTGTTATCGTATGTAGTGGGATGCAATGTATGTGATAATGTTGCTAAATAGTAACTTAGTTCCTGATGAAGATAACGTGCATTATCGAAACGTCATAGTTCAACAAATAAATTGTCTATACGCAAGAATTTTGTGTATTATTATTATTATTATTTATTATTCATTTATTATTGTTGTTTGTATTTTCACAGGAAATAAGGCGTCGGTGGACTCATTGAGCTGAAAAGTGTCCACAGAAAGACTATAGTAGGACTAAGTGAATACCCCCATGGTAAGTCAAAAATTCACTGACCAAATTAGGTAACACCATCAAACAGGAGTATAGGATTATTCGCCATGAGGAAGGTGGACTTCACTACATATCCTGAGAATTTGAAAGAATATATGAGAAACACACCGAATGAAGAGCAGATAAACAATTTGAGATCAAAACTTATGTATGGTCAGTTCTTTATCACTACATTTAAGGACAGTGTGGATCAAAAGATGACATTCAGCTGGATCGTACACTACCGATTGTTATATAATGAAGATTCATGTACTCCTGTTTATTCATAAAATGTTATACGTCGACCAACACTTACAATAAAAATATAAAGATGCATTTTGTTCGTTGATAATATTACCATCTAGTTTTAATTTATTCTGGGAACGTTGTTGAAAGTGTGGAGAAAGAAATAATAGCTGGAGATAAAAACTGAAATCTTGAGATAATTCGAATTTAATTTCTATTTTAAACGTAATTACAAAAGAATATTACAGTAAACTGCTTGTGGAGAAGGAAAAATCCCAACTACCACGACAAGGTGAAAATGAACATGGCGTTGGAATAGCCATATTGGATTGTTCAAAATAGGTGAACTGAAAGCTACTAAGAATATGATTACAAAGAAAATCAATCAAATAGAGGTTCATTTAGAATTGAAGAAAAAAAAAAGGTTTTTTGTATTTAGTTGACGGTAGACTTAGCCCTTTTACTTTTTTTAGGGCTATTTTATCTCGTAATCGTGTTTTAGAATGTTGTTTTATAAAATGTATCTTAAATTTCACTTATAGTTCAATTTTGATTTCAGTGACCTTACTTTATTCGGAAACGATTCCTTGCATGTCATGTTTCGACACTGCGAAAGGTGTATTCTAAATTGTTCATGTATTCCGTTCAAGTTTATTGCTCAGACTCATACGCGCTTTGATATTGATATTTTCCGGTGACCCCAGTGACCGCAAATTTGACCGGTGCGGTTCCCGCGAGATGTAGTGCATACTATCAAATTTTATATTAAATTTTTATTATTATGTAGTTGAAAAATTAGGATACTGAACATATTTTTGAAAAGCAGTAAGTAAAAATATTTTGATCTTACAATATAGATAAATTTTAATCTTTCCTTAGCAAAAGAAGATTAGTCAAAGAAAAATCCCGAGCAACGCAGGGTAATCAGCTAGTTCTTTATATTTATTTTAAGGTTTAACATTTGCGGATAAAAGAAAAAAATCTTCATCTATTTCAGTTAAGTACATAAAGTTGTGAGTTAAATCACACGTAATGGCGTAATCTATTCAAGATATTACTACAAAGCGCACTTATAACTAACTACGAAGTCTCGTATGAAGTTAGGAGTGTTTTCACGTAGTTCGACTAAATGAAAGTACCGATTGCAAGATGTACCGTTTTAATTAAATCTTGACTATTGAGTTGTTATCGTCATCAGAGCTATCCTACGCAATTTTTCATGTTTAGAAATAGTTTTAATGGACCAGAAAGTGTTTACTTTTATGGGTGTTTATTAAATTAAGTAGTCACAGATTCCATTTACGAAATCAATAAATAATTTGTACTTATTTCATTATAGTTAATTATTTTACCTTCTTACAGTTANCATTATAATTAATAATTTTACCTTCTTACAGTTTTTGTTACCACTTTTATTCAATACGCTCTTGGAGAATAACATTAAGTCAGTTTTGCGTCATTATTTATTGCGATGGTAATGAAATTATTATCTAAAACAAGAATACAAAATGGAAGTTTACGGTGACGAATTTATTTTTATTTTTCGCTATACACGAATTCAAACGGTTGATTCTTCGAGAAAAATAGGGATCACTCTATTCATGACTAGCTTTATCATTGCCATATCATAATTAGTTAAAAGAGCTTGTCTTTCAGTTCATTTCTACTGACAACTACCATGGAGAAGTGAACCTGAGAGCATTGTCACGCCATTCGGCTCGATGGAACTACCGTTAATGGTCACCTAAATTCAACACTTTTCTGATCGCTCCCATGCATCGGTTAAACGTCGCTCCGCGCCACTCCATTTGCAACGACCATGAATTTGTGAAGCTAATGGTTATTAGTTATTACATTAATTTGTCGTATTGTTGTATAACCTGTAAGTACGCTCAGGTTTCTTAACAATAAAAAAAATATTTCCTGACAAGACACTATTAAAATTAGTGTTTCTGTATTTCGTCGATAACTTAAAGTTAATTTGAGCAGAAAACCATTGTGAAATTTTCAATATCGTCGTTAACTACATATAATCATCTATAATTATTTTTTAAAGAATTTTGTAGACTGACCTTTACAGTTTTTATACAAGTTTGTAAGTATAATGGCGATCGAACACAGGGAGTTCTTTGTGACGTTGTGCTGGTATCCGCGCACCCTTGCCTCATGATACTGTTCCCTCACCATTCGAATTTGAAGCGAGCGGTAAACGCCGATTTCATAGTAATGAGATAGCTTATACCCGTCTGTACGTTCAAACTTATCGTCACGACAGGTTTTTCATGCAATACTGAACATGTAGATGGGAGATTTTACGTTTTGTATGAACAAAAAGATGTTTGACAAACCAGTAAAAGATGGAAGAACTAGACTTTTCAGGCAGTTTCATGTAGTCTGACTACAAGTTTACACGTGGGGACGTGCCATCGGTCTTATAGGAAAAACTTCGTAATTGCAAACCCGATTTCCGAATCGACGTCTGAGTACAGTCTACTATTTAACCAGTGAAAATGACATGAAACCTGCGCCACAGGTCTCGCGAACTTTTTGATACAAAGATATTCAACAGTGTAGCAGTATTTCTTTCCTGTGGCAAATTGAGTACTATGGTAACAGATAAAAAAACGGAAAATTTGTTGCTTTGATTTATAAGCACAAAGAAAAGGATACGAATGCAAATACAGAGTAACCAAACAAATCAACTCATTTCGGACGGTGGACCATAATGTAAAGAGTGCGCTAAAATAAAATCATATCAGTGTTTTGCAGCTGTAACAAATAAAATATACAAATAAAAGGCTAAGGATAAATTTTAAGGAGGAGATGACAATAAGTTTGAACCGAGTTTCACTACTCGTAGATAGAACCTCGAGAACACATACCTTAGAGGATAATTAAAAATACGACAAATCACAAAACGTATAGAATCACCAATTATAAATAATGAATCGCAAAGATGTAAATCCACCTAATATTCGGACTCCTCGCACCTCCTCCCTCCCATTTTCTCACCACAAATAACCCTCGTAGAAACATTATCTTTAGTTCTAAACGTTTGGAACTTAACTCTTGTTCCCGGAGTTCCCAACACATTACAGTTCCATTTATAGGAGATAAACATGCATTTAATCGCCACTTAGTTCGCACGACCTGCGAAAGAGTCGCTGTGTACTTCTCAATTATTTTATAAATTAACTTTCATTATTGCAAATCCATTGATTCTTAATTCTCAAAAGTAGATAAAATAACGAACTCAATATATGCAAATTAGTGTCCTCCAATTATATCCACCCACGTACCCAATTCCATGTTCACTTCAAAAACTAACGCCAGTGAAGTCATGAGAATCATCACCTCATTAAAAATTTTTTCAACAGGTACAGATGATATACCCGAGTTTATTGTTAAAATTTCGTCCCACGCTATATCAAATCCACTCATAAATATTTTTAATAGTTCTTTATCAAAAGGGGTGTTTTTCAAAATATTTAAGGGAGCTAAAATGAAACCTTTACACAAGTAAGGAAACAAACTTTATATTGGAAATTACGACCCAATTTTTTTTAAAATCATAGAACATTTTTTCAATAAGCATCTTCTAGATTTTTTATCAAAAAAATAACATACTCTCTAACGATCAACTCGGTTTTAGGAAATCCTTTTCCACTACAAGCGCCATATTTTCTTTCTTAAACGATGTTACCACATCTCTAGACCGTGGAGAAAATCCTCAGGGTGTTTTTCTTGACTTATCCAAAGCATTCGATGTCATCGATCACGGAATTCTCCTTTCCAAATATCATTCTTTAGGCATTCGTGGACTTCCACATCAATGGCTAACTTCTTATTTAAAAGATAGATATCGAAATATCCTATACTAAAAATAAAATACTTGAGCGTTGTCTTTCAGAATCAAAGCCACTTACTTGCGGAGTACCCCAAGTTTCAATTCTCGGTCCTATACTCTTTTTATTGTATGTGAACGACATGACATCATCCACATCAGATTGCAAAATGGTCCTTTTTGCTGATGACACTAATTTACTATGTACACATGCCAACGCAGAAAAAGTCTTGTCTAACCATTCGACATAGTTTCATGCAAATCGTCTCATTGTAAACACTCACAAAACAGTGTCTATGTCATTTCACAATAGTATCACAAAATATTTACGCCAGGTTTCTCTTTCTTTAAACAGAACACAATTAAAAACTGTTACGAATACAAAATTCTTAGGTCCCCATATCCAAGATAACCTTAAATGGAATTGTCACGTTGACAATCTTAATTCCCAATTAGGCAAATTGTGTTACGCATTCCGAATCTTAGTTAACGCAGTTAGTCCACGTGATTGGCGTTGTGTATATTTTGCAAACGTTTACTCCCATTTACGTTACGGCATTACCTTCTGGGGTAATTCCGGTGAGACTATTCATACTTTCAGAATTCAGAAAAGGATAGTTCGGATAATTTGTAAATCTCACCTCCAAAACTCTTGTAAACATTTATTCAAGGAATTAAATATCTTAACACTTCCCTGCATTTATATTTATGAAACGGTCTTGTTTGTTAAGACCAAATTACTGAAGCACCACCCTTGCTTTATACGAAACAGTCTCGTTCACGAACACAATACTCGCAATAGGAATAATATTCATCGACCTCGAGTGTCAACCACTCTTTGCCAAAAAGGACCTTATCATTCGGGAATCGTTCTATAAAATTCCCTGCCCAAGAATATAAAAGATTTTATGAAATTGAATCTCTTCAAATCCGCGGTTAAAAACTACCTCCTGCATTAGTGCATCTACACTGTAAAAGAATATATTGACTTTAATAAAAGTTAATTCCGTCTTGTACTTTATCACGCCGTTGCTGTAGTACTTTTTAAATAACATATAACATTTTCAAAAACTATTTTCTTGCATGATTGTGTTTTATAATTCATAATAATTTAGT
>NNCF01135558.1:0-11293 GCA_002313205.1 Laupala kohalensis | reverse complement strand
AGTCTCTACGCAACATCCACCCGGCCAAAGGAATGTTGTTGTTGATGCGTTTTCATGCTACCTACAACTTGCATAAGCCGAGTTCGGACCGAAATGGCGGCCTCAGAATACCTATGTTCATATAGTGCCTTATTAGGTTGATGTATCCACTATCCATGCCTCCCGCGATGTGTATTTTTGCACTTGCTATGCTCTTTTCGTTTCGCAGGAGATGATGAGTGGTTGGGAGAGAAACCGTTCTGTTCCCGCTTATCTGCCACCGGTGCCTCCTCCAGTTCCCACCATGGCAGCGGCGGGAGACTTCAGTGTTCCCAACAGTGCCAGTGCAACAGTGATGCCTGCCGCGCAATGGGCCTTACACGTAAGCTACGAACCGATAGAGACCTTAATATATATAAAAAAAGAAACTCAGGGGTGGAAATGTAATGCGAAATTTCTCATATTTCCTGGAGTTACTTCGCGTAGTTTCTCATATTTGTTTGAATCGTTTCATTTTCTTTGATCACAGGTACAATGACCACCTTGACGGAGACCAGTGTCATTTCAAGGTTCTTTCGTATTTAATTTCCTCTTTGTTTATTTTTACGTCTTATAATGTCTCTTAGCTACTGTCCCCCAGGGGACTTAAGTCTAGTAAGTACATGTTTGGCAAACACGAACCCCGAGATGAGTCTGGTATTACTTCCACTTACTTGTGCGAGGTTCCTTCCTTTCTCTTTCCTGACCTTCCTTGGCTACCTCTAGTTCCTTCGATCCGGACGCTAGGGTATATTTCATTTTCCTCTTTCCTTTTTTATTTTATTTTTATTTTTGTAATGATTTGTGCAATATTTTGAGATGTATAGATATTTGAGTTTTGAGTTGATATTCAAGCCGGTTTTTAGTGGGTACGGTTGAGTCATTCGGCGAGTCTCACACGCGGGGAGAGTCCTTTTGGGTCTCCCTAGTGCGTAACTGCATTTTCTCTCTCTGTACAAGTCTTTAGGGCTCTACTTTCCTAGATGTCGACGAGCCGTAAAGCCCCACAAAAAAGAACCTTAGCGACTGGTTCTTTCTGTGTTCCCTTCCATCCAGCGGGGAAGCGGACGGTGATTCTACTATCCGCCTTGCCTTGCCCCTTTGTCATTTAGATTTCTTCAGTATGTCGCTCTCACATCTCATTCGTCTTTAATAATCTACTTTATCCTTTTTTATGTATCTTTTTGTCCTAGGTGGATGCGAAATCTCTGTATGCATTATACGTCTCTTTTGTTGTAACTTTCTTGATTGTGTCCCTAACTTCAAAATCTTGTGTTTTCCGAAATTGTATGCATCTTGATCGTTTCTCGTTTCAATCACCAAGAGTTCGTCCCGTGATAGCGTCGTGTCTCCCTCCTTTCTTCCCTTCTCCTCCAATAAAAGGTGAGTGTCGAGTAACTGCTGGCTCCAAAGGGTCTATGAGAATTTGTGCATAGTGAATAAAGTTATGAGAAATTACGTACTCTAAAGTTGTGGACACAGATAACGTTTCTTTCTTAAATTAAGGCGTCTATGAACCAACTGATACCGAGATGAAATGAACTGACGGGCTAATACGAGTATATATCCGACTGCCACCAGACGCACGCAAAACTCTTTGTGGTTCGTGTACCAAATCGTGAACATTCTAGAAGGGAAAAATGTTTCTTTTAACTCTTATCATTGTCTACAATGGTTGACACTTGATTTTGAGATGCTTACATTCAAGACCTGTAAAGTCCTGGTTATATCAAATTTGTGACTGTTTTTAGGGTTCCCACGCACTTGGCAACCAATCCGATGTATNAAGACTCATTGGAGCCCGCGCACTAGGCGGCCAAGTTTTTCTGGCTGCGGCAGCCAATGGGCAGCGCGCAGCCAGAGTGAGACATGCGAATGTAGGCAAGCTAATGTGGCTTTCTGTAGCCTCCGCGCACTTACCGTAGCAGCCAGACGTATTTTGTGTTTGAAATTTCGCCGTGACTTTCGATACCGAGAAATCGAAAAGCAATTTGGGATATGTCTTCAGAAGAATATGGCGATCGTGATGTGAAGAGAAGAAAATGGGAGGAACTCACAAACATAATGAGAGATGAGAGTATAAATTTAACAGAAGATGAAATGAGAGAATTCGGTAAATATTTTTTTAATTTATCTTATACGTAGGTTAAGCTAGCTTAGATGTTACCGTTAATGTAGTACAAAAATTTTTAAGGGCGTTAATATGCAGCTACTTTAATATTTATTTTGAGAAAATTACTCTTGCCTACTTAAACACCTACGAGATGAGTTCACAGACTCACACAGGTACATTTTTTTTTACAATTTTACAAGTTTTTCAAAGATTCTACAAAAACAAGGAAACTAACATACTTATTTTTTCTATTTTGTTGTTAGTAATGTATCATATATAATGTTGGTACATATATAATTACTATCATAATGCAGCTCTGTTTTGCCATTCTAGCGGATTTTCATCCATAAAAGAAGGGCAAATAAATCCCTACAAGATGCTGATGAGCGGCTCCCTCTACTTGGAGAACCTGGCGGAATTTCTAGTTCTGGAGGGACATACAATATGTCATCTCTATAGCTTTCTCTTTCTCGCACGTAATTATGTAAAACAGTTTGTTTTACAATGGCAATTGCAAATTCTCTTCGGATCTCCATTAGACGATGAAAAATTCTCCATTTATTTGCCAGAATGCCAAACGTGCATTCTATGTACCGTCTAGCCCGGGACAGTCGGTAGTTAAAGATTGTTGTCCGTTAAACTCCTTCCTACCTAAGGACGCATGAAATTTTCAGATAAACCAAATGCTTCGTCTCTCACAATGAGGTAGGGCATCGGCACTCCATTGTTTAATATGGGGCTATTCTCCGGTTTTGCAATTTTTTATTGACAGGTTTTTAATGCAAAATAGATTGCTTATATATAGATGAGTCAGTACATTTTCCATATGCTCAAACATCTATATAAGTGAACTTATAATTCGCATCGCACACAGCGAGTAAAACTATCGAAAAATAATTTTTATAATTATAGTAAAGTAATCCTGAATCATTTGGTTTTATTACTCTTATCTGTTTACCGTCAATAGCACCAACGCAATTAGGATAATTAGCATTTTTACTAAAACCATTTGCTATATAAATCCATCTTTCTTCATTTAATTCAGGAAACGCTGTTTGTCTCATGTTCTCCCAAATCGCCGAGCAAACTCGATACGTGATATCTCGGACAGTGGTACATCCAATCCAAAAATTATGATTCAATTCTGCCATAGAACATCCTGTAGCTAGATATCTGTAACGAAATTTTCATTTTCAGGTAAATTCATTCAATTAAAACGCAGAGCAAGTGCTAAACGTGGATCAGCAGCTTCCCGTACGAGCACTTACGTATATTTCGATCAAATTCAGTTTCTTAGGAATACTGTAGTAAATGATATATCTGAAGGAAACATGGATAAAACAGGCATTTCCGGAACTAACGATGAGAGCGAGAGCGTTCAAACTCTTCTCCCGTTTCCAAAAAAAGAAGACAACTGATAATGACAGTTTGGTTGAAGTACTGAGGGAAAGAATCTCAATAAGAGGAGAGCGTGAAAGGAACCAAGAATCTGATTCAGATAAGTTATTTANGAACCAAGAATCTGATTCCAATAAGTTATTTCTTCTTTCTCTGCTAGAAGATTTTAAAAGCATACCAAAACATCTGATGCTTTCGACGAAAATTAAGCTCATTAACGTTATTAAAAGAGCACAAATGCAAATGGACCCTCACCACTCAGAATTGGGTCAGTTTCGCCGAATATGGACCAGGAACCTCGGGCATTGGACAATATCGCCATGGATATTTAACTCATGGATTCCAGGCAAATTATGGTCCAGTAGCCTCGAGCAGTGGGCAAAGTTGCCGTGGATATTCCAGGACTGTTCCAGACAGGCAGGACACGGAATATATTGAGGTGTTGTCACCAACTGAAACAAATGTATCAGATATGACGCAGAATTCTAAAATAATTGACCTGTTTCCGTAATAAAAATGCTAAAAATAAACATTGTATGTTTTTTAAGTACTTACTTTAAAGTAATCACTAATTTTTCTTCTGGATTTATACAAGCTCGCATGCGACTGTGTGTTCCAATAATTGAATTTCTTATATTTTCCAAAAACTTATCAAACGATCGCACTAACATTCTTGTATAGTTAAAAAAAATGATCCGAGTAATTTCGAAGATCCTTAAAATAATTATTAAATAAACCCTTTGAATGCCGTTCCACAAGTAGAGGATGAATCCAATATCTTTTCCTTGCTTTGCGTTTCTTACGAGACAAAAGGTAAACAATTATAACATCTTCCACGTCCATATCGCTCGACAGGCGAGTCACGACTGGCAGCTAATAACTGGTTGGTCAATATCTCGCCTGCCGCAGCCAGGCTGCCTAGTGCGTGTGGGCCCTTAGCCTTAGAAGGGAAAATGGAACAATGGAATGACAGGTGTTTTAACTCATGTTCTTGAACTAATTGCAACGAGAGCTAGTAGTTTCCGGTTTCGCCGCATACTGCGCAACGATCAGTGTGAGCCAGAGTGCGTCTAGAGAGAGTGTGGCCAATCTACTCGCACCACCGAAAATGACCATGTTTCAGTCAAAGTGGTGCGTGATTCAAATACACTATCGTAAGTAGAAAATGTTTGTTTCGCGTGATGCACCGCAAGGTAACGCGCCAGTCAAATGCTTCACTGGTTCTCCCGAGGAAACACGACGGGGGCAGCGGCGGCGGAGGACGCGACTTCTTGTAAAACTAAAACCCTTGTTAAATCCTTGTATGTTGTAGATAGACAAATGCTTTCGCAGACTTTTTTGTAGAACTCTTTGAGGCAAACATAATTGCCATTCATTGCTGCCACGTATCTCTATCCGTTCAGGCAGCGTATGCAATAATCTCTCTCCGAAGATTGATTTTTCTCTCGACTTGATTGTCTATTATGGTTATTGCCTATGACTTGCGATACCTAAGATACCAAAATAGATACGCAAATCTTGCCAGGGAACATATCTATGAATTAAAAAAATGAATCACCAAAATCGGATGAGTGTTTCTGGAGTTTTAGGAGGAGTTATAGGTTTGCTGGGCGACAGACATTAAAGTGACATGAATTGAATGGATTCAATTGCAGAGTATCTTGGAATCTTAAATTCGCTCCGCATTGAAGGATAAATTGCGCAGCTAATGAAAACCAAAACGCGCATCGGTCACACTCTCTCTTGACGCTCTCTGGTACGAGCGACCTGCAGAGTGTAATAACAATACAAATGTGAACATCCAGTACGCAAAGGGACGTAGTAGTACAGCATCTCGTGAAGACATACATGAGCTCTGTGGTTGGTTTTGTCACCAGAGCTGGTATTCTGCACTTGTACCCCCCTCAATGTTTAGTTTTGACTTTGGATTTGTTTTGCTTGTTAGGAAGCTTCTCGTCGTTCATTGGGTGTCTTCGTGCCTCAGAACTCGTGGTTCGGCAATCTCATTCTGCCTGTGCTGCCTCGCTTCGACGACACCTCTTCGTCTACCTGAAGAGCAGGCAGGTACAATTCTACCAAGTTTCAGCGGAGGAGTTATCAAATACAATGAAACCCTATTCACATGTGGATACTGAAATCGCCGAGCGACTGAGATACTCGGCAACCGAGAGACTTTCCGCGTCTCGCCTGTTGATACTCAGTTTCACCGCTATCCGGAGAATAGGAGACTGCATGCTAATCTCCTTTTATCTCAATTGAAAGCGATACCCACCTGCGACCCACTTTTCCAATGTTCAAGAACGTCGCTGCGCTCGTTCCAAGAACTTACTACAGCCAGTAGGAGATTGAACTTTTCAAAATGAGAAAATACTTCACATTGATTTAAGAATATTTAAAATCTCGCAAACATTTTCAAAATAGGATACCAAGCACAACTATTTCATGTTTTAAAGTACAAGTTAAGTATACCGATGAAAAGTAGCGGGGTGTTAACACATTATGAAACGTACTAGTTGTGTACCTCGCCGACGATCGATGCAAACTAACTAGAAGTCCTCACGTTTCGGCTGTGCGAGTATGACGAGCAACTCGATTTCTTTATATGGACGTCGCGTTATCTGATTGGCTCCGCTCCAAAACATCCGTATTGGTCCCCTTGCCGTGAGTTACGTTACGAGTTAGGATGAGTTACAGTTGTCTCACAACTTGATTCCACCAAAATTAATAACACAATTACACAACGATTCGTATTGTAATTCTGGAATTGTAAACACAGTAGGTATTGTAAACACAGTAGGTTAGTGTCGTCGGCGAAAAGAATCATTTTGCAATCTGATGTGGAAGACGACATGTCGTTCACGTACAATAAAAAGGGAATAGGTCCGTGAATTGAACATTGGGGAACTCCGCGAGTTAGTGGCTTTGTTTCTGAAAGGCAATGCTGAAGTTCTTTATTTTTAGTGTATATTTCGATCTGTTGATATGTATTATTTAAATAGGAAGTCAGCCACTGATGCGCAAATCCACGAACGCCATAAGATTGTGATTTTGAAAGGAGAATTTCGTGATCAATGACATCGAATGCTTTAGAGAAATCAAGAAAACACCCTGAGGATTTTCTCCATTGTCAAGAGAAGTGGTAAAATCATTCAAGAAATAAAATATTGGTGGGAATGAATTTTTGAAATCGTGTTGATCGTCAGAGAGAATATTATTTTTTGATACAAAATCTAGAAGACGCTTATAGAACATTTTTTTCAAGGATTTTTGAGAATGTGGGTAGTAGAGAAATTGGTCGATAATTTCCAACATTACGTGTTTGTTTCCCTTTTTTGTATAAATGTTTCCCTTTAGCTCTCTTAATTATGTTACGAAACAGCCCTTCCGATAAAGAACTACTAAATATGTTTATGAGTGTATTTAATATAACGTGGGTCGAAAATTTAACAAATTCGGGTATATCATCTATGCCTGTTGTAAAGTTGTTTTTTAATGAACTGATGATTTCACTGACGTTAGTTTCGGAAGTGAACATAGAATGGGGCACATGGGTGGATATATTCGGAGGACATTGGTTTTGAGATATTGAATTAGTTATTTTACATTCTTCTGAAAAATTAGTTTTAAACTAATTTGCGATGTCGTGTGGATTTAATACGATTTTGCCATTGTTTAGTAGGGAAATGTTTTCTTCGCCACTTTCTGGTGACGTGTAATTGCCCTGAATATAAGCAACCCGTAAACGTTCCTAGAGCGAATTTCACAATATATGAATTAAAATATTCCAACAATACGTGGAGCGAGGTACACAAGGATCTAGAAAACTAGGATAATATATGAATGTAAATAACGAGTCTATAACTTGCTTACAGGAGATATACACCAGGGCAGGGAGGTTATCTCATATACCGTTTCGTTTCAGGACGCTTTGTGCACAAAGTTTATGGTCAGGAATAATTATACGTGATGATAAGATGAAGATATTGGTAATGAGTAAATATTTAAGGGGGAACGTCCAAGTAGTAATGATGAAAACTGAGGAAATAGAAGTTGTTTTGGTAAATGTCTACTGCTAATATAGCCAGAGAATACAGGAAGACTCGGAAGTGATGGATAAAATATTGAGTGAATATGAAAATTACGACATAATAATATGTGTTGATGCGAATGTCCGTTCGCAGTTGTGGTGTTATAAAGTGACAAATAAGAGAAGGAAATATATGGAGGAGCTAATCATTAAATGGAATCTTATACTGCTAAATGAGTATGGTAAAGTAACGTTCAGTACTCACAGTGGAGAATCTGTTATTGACCAATCTTTGGCCAATATAATGAAACGGCACGAAATAGCAAAGTGGTGTGTTGTAGGTGGGTTGACGAGTGATCATCGGGGTATCATATTTACTGTAGAACGCATCAAGAATAAAATAATAAAAAACCGACAAAAGACGGAATTCGAATGTAGGCGGGATTATCGAAGGAAATTTGAAAGGAAGCTGGAAGAGACTGCGATAAAATATAGGGACATCAATCTGGAAAAAGAGGGAATAGACGAAAGTATTGAGAGGATCCAGTTAAAGCTGTTAAGGATGACATCGAGCTGTGTGAAAAAGGACAAAGGTCGTGAGCAGAAAGGAAGTATGTGGTAGTCATCCACGTTAACAGAATTTTTTTAAAAGAGGTATACAACTAGAAGAAAATATCAACAAGCGAGACACAGAAGGACAGGGCGGAAGGAAGAGTACAAGAGATGTTATGTTGTTGCGCGGTCAAAATTTANCGCGGTCAAAATTTAAGACCGAAGTACTGAGTAAGAAGCAGAGTCGGGAGATATATTTACAGAGAGGTATGGAACGGACGTGTTGGGTTTTGCCGTATGTAATTAGTGCCGATAAATTCAAAGGGAAGCCAATTTGGCACAGTGTGTTGTTGGAGAAAGAGAATGTTGCTGAAATGACGCAAAGCTCGTTAGACACAGGAGAGGCTCTGCTAAACAAACTGATAGAGGGAGAAGAACATAGTGAGACGTGGAAGAAAGAATTGTGAACAAGCAAGACATTACAAATATCGCTACAACAAATATCGCTGAACTACAAATTATCGCAAAATGAGTTACGTAAAAATAGTACCCCTGGATATGACTCCATAACACATGAGAAGATCCAGAGGAGATTTGGAATATTGAAAGGAAGATTGAAGGCGATTTATAACAAGTGTATCAGGACAGGACATTATCCGCGAATTTGGAAAATTGGAAACGTCAAATTCTTCTTAAAAGAAGTTAATAGGGATTCAACAAGTCGTATCGACCCATCACGCTCCTACCTTCGTATGGGAAGCTGTTAGATAAAATAATGACAAGAAGATAAATACAGCGTTTGGAAGAAAACAACAAACTTAATGATAAACAATATGGAATTAGAAAAGGGAGGAGTGCTGAAGCTTTGGTAATGTACCTATTAAATTACGGTACAGAAAGGGAAACGAAATACTCTTTTTGTATTTTCATTGATTTTCAAGGTGCGTTTGACAGTGTAAACTGGCAAGTGATTATGGAAACATTAAAAAGTAAGGCTGTTCCAGCATATTTACGTACCATCTTTAGTTCTTATTTAGAGGACCGCCATGTATACTGTGGCAGAACGAAACTTTAATGGTTAAAAAAATACACTGAATTTAAAATTTTGAGCGCCTCGACTATCTTATCTCAGGGTTCCACAATAATTTCTGGGGATCGCATTTTTTTTAATGAAGGAAAGGGCCATACAATGGTTCCACTCAAGGAAAACGCTACTGACAAATAAATCCATTTAATTTAATCATCGTTTCAATTACAACAGAACCCCTCATGCTGTTTTCCCCCAAAAGAAACAAACACAAACGGTAATCTAACAAGAACATAAACATTAACACCTAAATGAAATCTTTCCCTCCAAAAAAAACTGAAATACACTGGCTTTAACCATAATATTATCCTATCAACAATTAAATCTCCGTCTCTCTCAAACAATAGCAATACACTGAATTTAATAATAATGTTATCTTATCAACAATTAAATCTCCCTCTTTCTCAAACAATAGCAATACACTGACTTTGGATCTTTTTTTGCTTGTTAGGAAGCTTCTCGTCGTTCATTGGGTGTCTTCGTGCCTCAGAACTCGTGGTTCGGCAATCTCATTCTGCCTGTGCTGCCTCGCTTCGACGACACCTCTTCGTCTACCTGAAGAGCAGGCAGGTACAATTCTACCAAGTTTCAGCGGAGGAGTTATCAAATACAATGAAACCCTATTCACATGTGGATACTGAAATCGCCGAGCGACTGAGATACTCGGCAACCGAGAGACTTTCCGCGTCTCGCCTGTTGATACTCAGTTTCACCGCTATCCGGAGAATGGGAGACTGCATGCTAATCTCCTTTTATCTCAATTGAAAGCGATACCCACCTGCGACCCACTTTTCCAATGTTCAAGAACGTCGCTGCGCTCGTTCCAAGAACTTACTACAGCCAGTCGGAGATTGAACTTTTCAAAATGAGAAAATACTTCACATTGATTTAAGAATATTTAAAATCTCACAAACATTTTCAAAATAGGATACCAAGCACAACTATTTCATGTTTTACAGTACAAGTTAAGTATACCGATGAAATGTAGCGGGGTGTTAACACATTATGAAACGTACTAGTTGTGTACCTCGCCGACGATCGATGCAAACTAACTAGGAGTCCTCACGTTTCGGCTGTGCGAGTATGACGAGCAACTCGATTTCTTTATATGGACGTCGCGTTATCTGATTGGCTCCGCTCCATGACATCCGTATTGGTCTCCTTTCCGTGAGTTACGTTACGAGTTAGGATGAGTTAAAGTTGTCTCACAACTTGATTCAACCAAAATTAATAACACAATTTCCAAAATTAATATCACAATTACACAACGATTCGTATTGTAATTCTGGAACACACAAATTGATGTACTTTATTCTTAATGGTTTTGATTCGGATGCTTACGTTTACCCTCAGTCTTCACACGACCCCTTCAAACTTCGAACGATGTGACGTCATCACTTAAAATAATGCCTTTGTTAGACAGAGGAATGTTGCAACTAAAGAAAATAAGTTGTTCTTTTTTTCACAGCAATTCAATTTTCTAAATACTCTATCATTTTTGTAGTTTTGAAATTATTGTCAGATATTTGGAATGTACTACAAAAATGGAGTGATAAACTACAAGACGGCTTTAATTTTTATTAAAATCAAAATGTTTGCAGTATAGAAGCACTGGTGCACAAGGTAGCTATTAACCGCGGATTTCAAGAGATTCAGTTTAATAATATCTTAAAAATTTGGGACCGGGAATTATATAGAACGATTCACGAATGATACGGCCCTCTTTTGCAAAGCGCGGTTGACACTCGCGGATGATGAATATTAATCCTATTGCGAGTATTCTGTTCGTAAAAAAATTTTTTGTATGAAACAAGGGTGGTGCTTTAGTAATTCGGTCTTAATAAACTCGACAGTTTCAAAAATATAAATGAAGGGTAAATTTAAAATATTTAATTCCTTGAATAAAGGTTTACAAGAGATTTGGGGGTGAGATATACAAATTACTGGAACAATCCTCTTTTGAATTCTGAAAGTTTGGACGCTCTCTCCGGAATTACCCCAGAAAATGACGCCATATCGTAAATGGGAGTAAACCCTTGCAAAATATACGCAACTGGAAATATGTGGACTAACAATAATATGATTCGTAATGCGTAAC
>NNCF01135557.1:10796-36242 GCA_002313205.1 Laupala kohalensis | reverse complement strand
CAATAATAAAAATTATTTAATATACAAACTATTCATTATTAATTCCTCTTTTTCCATAACTGAGGTGGATTATTAAAACACCTTAGTTTGCATTATGCAATCTAAAGCAGATGAGGCACTTAACATATTCAAAAGCACCTTGGAAGGCTGAAAATTTTCCATTTAGGAATCAAAAAAGCCGATAATGAGTGTTAAGCAGTTTTATATACCTGGTGGATATTGACTTCGAGAAGACTAAGATCGTGAAGAAAGAGAACGGATTGTATTTTTTGTTGGAGGATACTGAGAGGGCAATATGATTGCATTATGCGCATAAAGATTTAATCTTAGGAATATCTTATGAAAACCAAATTCAGAGGATGGCCACAACCAAATTTTAAACAAATAGCGGGGAAATCTGGTCGTTGAAGAAAGAGTAAAATGTCCCATTAGGATAACATGTCAAAAAAATTTCACAATATGAACAAGATTAGTTATAAACTTATTGTGTACAATTAACGTCCTAGTAGCTAATGCGATTAATTGTCAAATTCGAGTGTCTATGTTCTACGCCAGTGTCAAAAACTGGACAATGGTTTTGACGTCACTATTCATTCCATACAAGCCAACATTGATCGTATAAATATGAGTATAACAATTTCACCGTGGATATTACCTTTAGGTGACATTAAGAAATCACATTCAGCGTTCCTAACAAACTTTATTAGTGATTGATCTACTGATAAGAAACAGAAACTGATACCATCGGCGCCACGCAGAAGCTGTGCCTGAAGTTGTGGAAGGGCACGTCGTTGTAGTTCTTGTAGACCTCGTAGAGGAAAGCCCTGAGTTCTAGCATCTCGATGCCGAATTTGGAAGGTAGGTCCAAGTCGATAAACATCTGCTGCAGCAGCAACAAAAGCTCTTCGTCCTCCCATTGGCAGCTGTCGAAAGAGGGTTGACGGAGGCGCTGCCGCACTTCGTCCGACACGGCAGCGTCAATGCAGTAACAAATCAGCGAAATAGCTTAAACGTTTAGAGTTCTCGTAGGAAGTAAGTAATCAACAGCGTGTCCAGGTTGGGGCGCTGGGGGAGGTCAATCCCGGACCTAATCTCGACAGGGGTCTCCAAAATATATTATAAAGATTTAAATTTGAACTGAAATATACTTTAATTATATTATAACAGTGAAGTATGTAAGTACTGAACTAATGACAGAACACTAATTTTCATTTTAATTTCTTACATAATCTTATCACTGCATGTGATCACTTTTGTGTGAGATCATGGGCGTAGTCAAGAATTTATTTTGGGGTGTCCATATTCCCCCGTTCATCTCGGAATCTCTTGCAATCGCATTTCATTTTTNCGTAGTCAAGAATTTATTTTGGGGTGTCCATATTCCCCCGTTCATCTCGGAATCTCTTGCAATCGCATTTCATTTTTGCGTTACGTTCTCATAAAAATAAGCAAACTAGGATTATTTCAAATTTGTATTTTATCAAGCTATAAAGATATGCTCAGGAACGACTAATATAGGATAGACAAAACGATCGTCTGAGGATAAGGGTATTAGATCGAAACAATCCTGAGACACGCTTCAAGAAGGAAGGAATATTAAATTAATATTAATAAATTAATAATATTTACACGAACGTAGTTAAAATTGCATGAAAACATGTCGACGACAATGAGCTTGATACTTAAATAACCGACCAAAAGACTATTCCACCCATTACGACCCAGGTACCGAGAAGGGAAACGGGAGAAACACACGTGTTGGATTTTTTTCTAATATATACATTTACAACCGTGGCAAGATTGTTTACATACAAGAAATATTTTAATTACAAAAAATAGGAAACATTAATAAGCATGCATAATATTCAAATGGTAAACGAGTCAAGAAATTTAATGGAGATGAATTATCGAAGTATCCGGAGGAAAGGATGAGAAACCTCCCCAATTCCCTCTTCTCGGTTAAGCCACATGATCTAAATTCTCCAGGATATCACAACACAAAGAAACCCGAATAATATTTAATAATGTGCCTTGTGTTTGTTCGAAAGTCCATGTACGCATCTACTAACCCGAAACTAATTGTATTCCTTCTAGAGAAGTCTTCGTTCCATTGGGAAACGGAGAGCAGATTCTGGTTCTTTAAAATCTGGTAATATATTCTTTGAATTTCTTAACTATAAGAGGATTCTAAGAATTTGTGAACAGGGATATTCGATACTGATGTTAATAAAAATGAAACTATTATCAAAGATCATTATTTTTAAATTAATGCTCAGAAAGAATCTGTTAGACTTGAACTGATAAAATTGATCTTGAGAATCACCCCGACCCTCAAAATTCATTAAGTAAAATAGCATTTTACGAAGCGAAATGCTGTAAAACCATACTGTTACAGCTCTTATATTATAGTTTTCTTTACTTTATTTCTTTTGGCAGAGTGATGTACAATTTAATTTAGGAATAAAGTGCTTCATTTTGGAAGAGTGCGGATGCTTCACTCAGCTATTTATACGAGTTTATGACGTTGTTCCAGGCCTTCTTGAAATACTTCGGGTTTAATACTAATTTCAGGTAGAAATAGTAGTACAATTCTGGTGGAAAAAATCGTTTTTAAAATAACTTTTTTCTTTAGAATTTTCTTAACTTTTTTTTCCATCCCGATCTCGATGTAAAAATACAAGTTGCTACTTGTTCTGAAGTCATCGCTGAGAAACTTGCAATGCTCTACGAAAGAGACTATAACTCCTCCTGATTTTTTCCACCGTTTCTCCAAAAGAAAACTCGCACGGAAAAGTGTGACTTGAAATTTTTCAGTTAAATAGGCTATTAATATGGTATACCTTTCTCAATGATGAAGCTTACCTCTGCCCTAGCGTCTTTGTAAGATACAGCCCCTGGCCATGATCAAAACTATAACTAGATGCTAAAACAATTTCCAGAGATAAGCATGAATATCTTTCTGAACTTATTTAATCGTATTTGGAATGAGCATGCCGTTATAAACTAGATGAACAAGGTTAGTTATAAACTTATTGTGTACAATTAACGTCCTAGTAGCTAATGCGATTAATTGTCAAATTCGAGTGTCTATGTTCTACGCCAGTGTCAAAAACTGGACAATGGTTTTGACGTCACTATTCATTCCATACAAGCCAACATTGATCGTATAAATATGAGTATAACATTTTCACCGTGGATATTACCTTTAGGTGACATTAAGAAATCACATTCAGCGTTCCTAACAAATTTTAGTAGTGATTGATCTATTGATATGAAACAGAAACTGATAACATCTGCGCCACGCAGAAGCTGTGCCTGAAGTTGTGGAAGGGCACGTCGTTGTAGTTCTTGTAGACCTCGTAGAGGAAAGCCCTGAGTTCTAGCATCTCGATGCCGAATTTGGAAGGTAGGTCCAAGTCGATAAACATCTGCTGCAGCAGCAACAAAAGCTCTTCGTCCTCCCATTGGCAGCTGTCGAAAGAGGGTTGAAGGAGGCGCTGCCGCACTTTGTCCGACACGGCAGCGTCACTGCAGTAACAAATCAGCGAAATAGCGTAAACGTTTAGCATGCATAATATTCAAATGGTAAACGAGTCAAGAAATTTAACGGAGATGAATTATCGGAGTACCCGAAGGAAAGGGTGAGAAACTTCCCCAATTCCTTCTTCTTAGTTAAGTCTCCAGGATATCACAACTCAAAGAAACCCGAATAAAATTTAACAATGTGCCTTGTGTATGTTCGAAAGTCCATGCACGTATCTACTAACCCGAAACTAATTGTACCACTTCTAGAGAAGTCTTCATTCCATTGGGAAGCGGAGAGCAGATTTTGTTTCTTTAAAATCTCGTAATATATTCTTTGAATTTCTTAACTATAAGAGGATTCTAAGAATTTGTGAACAGGGATATTCGATACTGAAGTTAATAAAAATGAAACTATTATCAAAGATCATTAAGAATCACCCCAACCCTCAAAATTCATTAAGTAAAATAGTATTTTACAAAGCGAGAGGCTGTAAAAACAAAGTTCAAGGTCTCATAATATAGTCTTTCTTTACTTTATTTCTTTTGGCACAGTGATGTACAATTTAATTTTGGAAGAAAGTGCTCCATTTTGGAAGAACGCGGATGCTTCTCTCAACTATTTATACGAGTTTATGACGTAGTTCCAGACCTTCTGTATACTCGTTCCCTATTTCATTACTCTTCACTACCCCAAATGCTAATATATAGTCCTTCCCCAGATATTCTGAAAATGTCGCGGAGGATTTGATCTCGCTTATGGGACTAAATTCCGGGAGCTGTGTCAGATTTAACGTTTACACGCTTTATGCAATTGGCGCTCACACTATTAATACAAAAAACATGATAAAGGAAATATCCACAAAACTTATTGTCGATTGTAATTATTGCAATCGGAGATTGAAATACTTCGTGTTTAATACTAATTTCAGGTAAAAATAATAGTACAATTCTGGTGGAAAAAATCCTTTATAAAAAACTTTTTTCTTAAAAAAATGTAATTTTCTTAAGGTCTTTTTGAACACCGGTCGCCATGTAAAATACAAATTCATACTTCTCCTGAAGTCATCGCTGAGGAACTTGCATTGCTCTACGAAAGAGTCTCTAACTCCTCCTGATTTTCTCCACCGTTTCTCCAATAGAAAACTCGCGCGGAAAAGTGTTATTTGAATTTGTTCACTTAAAGAGGACAGGAATATTATACTCCTTTCTTAATGATGAAGCTAACCTCTACCCTAGCGTCTTCGTAAGATACAGCCCCTGACCATGGTATTACTAGATGCTAAAACAATTTCCAGAGATAAGCATGAATATCCTTCTGAACTTATTTAATCGTATTTGGAATGAGCATACCGTCCCAGGTCAATGGTGTGGGGCCATAATTATTCCACTACCGAAGGAGGAAAACGATCGCTCTAATCCGTCGCACTTGCGACCGATTTCTCTGACAAGCTGCGTTTGCAAATTGTTTGAACGAATGATAAAACGTCGCCTTGTTTTGTGTCTGGAATCGCAAAATCCTCTGACCAATATCTAATGTGGTTTCAGAAAACAACGGTCAACGCTGGACCACCTAGTTGCGTTGTCATCTACAACCTGATCAGCGTTTGTAATGAGATAACATTTTACGGCCATCTTCTTTGACCTGGAAAAAGCATATGACAAAACCTGGAGGTATGGAATCCTACGCACATTGCATTGTTGGTGCTTTCCAGGTCGTCTTCCTCTGTTCCTGAAGAGCTTCCTATATGAACGGTCTTTCCGCGTTCACCTTGGCACTCATGAGTCATCTAGCCATCCCTCGGAGAACGTTGGCCTGCAGGTCACTCTCTTTGCGATAACCGTAAATAGTGTTCCGTCTATGGTTCGAGAAACGTTACATGCGTCTCTCTTCGTTGACGACTTCGCCATCTAATGTTGTCCAGCAACATCTGACATCGAGAGGCAACTCCAATATGTTTTAAATAGTTTACACGAGCGGAGCATGTCTATCAGCTGTAGATTTTCTGTGTCCAAGTTGTGTTGTATGCATTTCTGTAGAATATACCATGCTCACAATTATCCAGATCTCTTCCTCGCTGGCCAACGTCTTCCTTCGTTGAATCTAGTGTCTGGGTCTCACGTTCGACCGCACACTAACTTGGCGCACTAACATACGGAATCTAGAATCCCGTTGTAACTCATTCCTGAACCTCCGTCGCTGCCTAAGCGCATCATCATGGGATGCAGACTACACTTGCTTTCTTCGTCTGTATAGAAGTCTTGTTCGGTCAGTAGTAGATTATGGCGGTATTGTATACGCATTCGCTTCATCATCTACACTCAGGCTCCTTAACAGTGTCCATCATTCAGGTGTTCGCATCGCAACGGGTGCCTTCTGCACCAGTCGAATAGAATGCTTTATGGTAGACTCTGGCGAACCATCCCTCAGCAGAAGACGCAATATTTTACTTGGATATTAGAGGTAAAACTGACGGGGATTTCAGATCACCCCTTTTGCCAACACATCCATTCTCCCATTGTTCATTTTACACTATAAGACCTTTGTTACCCCTCCCAGAGTGTGTCCGCTTCAAAAATCTTCTGGAGGAAAATGACGTGATCCTACCTCGTCCGGTGATATACCCACATTCTTTCACCCCAACATGGTACCTCATTCAATCAACTACCGACTTTCGACTATATAAACTATCTAAGAAGGACACTCCTGCTGCTGTGTACCAGCAGTATTTCAGAGAAATGAAAGTTTTCAATTTAGATCCCACGTTCATCTACACTGATGTTTCATCCATGAACGATACCGTGGATGCTGCTTTCCACTGCCATAATGCCACCCGTTCTTTTTGAATCCATTTTGGAATGTGTACACTGCGGAGTAATATGCAATCCTTGAAACGCTGAAGTTCATTAAGCTATCTTCATTACGGCGTGTTGTTGTATGCAGACTCGATTAGTGCTCTATGGTCAGTGTCTTTACTGTACACTTGTGACATCAGAAGGATGGTTCAAGTAACATTATACAGTATGCTTTGCGTAGAAATACATCGAAATGACATACAAACTAAAAAGATATTTATACACAGGAGCATTACGACAGGAATAGCATATGGTAATATCATATGGGTAGAACGAATAGTAAAGTTTAAATTTGAACAGAGTTTTCAAACAATAGAGCGACAATGCTTATTACAAATAGTTAGGAGTTTCAGAACTGTGTCGACTGTGGCACTGTGGAACTGTGTTAAATGTAATTGCAGGAATAATACCCTGTTCAGACATTTTTGTGGCATTGTGAGGGTGAACGTGTGAGGCGTCTGTCAGCCGTGGACTCTGTGCTTGGGCGATACTTCCCGCCTGAATCGGCCAGCCGTCAGTCTTTGCGATTGGCGCCGGCTCGTGCTCGTGCTCGCCAGCGGTCGGACGGACACTCTGTCTCATGCAGTCAACTAGGCTAGCAGCACTCTCACCCCGCCGCTAGCATGCACTTGCCCGCCGCTCGCCCAAGTAGACAACGGCTCTCGTCTGATGCTCGCCAGAGAATATACATTCTCTCGCGAGCAATCAAGCAGTCCGCACTATACGGACAGACAGCAGTCAACAGTCACTTTCTCGCATGCTGCTCGCTCAGCGACAAAACTGTGAAAAACCTACAAGGAGACACTACGAAATGCCTAAAGTGTTTAGCAGGAACTGGAAGGAACGTGACACAGTAACATCTAGAAATTCCGCAGACACTTGGACAGCCATTCGTAAACTAGGATGTAAACAGCAGCCAACGAGCAATTTAGAGGCGTGGATATGGGAAGATCATTTTAGGAAATTGCTATGACACAATAACACTCTCATTGAATCCGAACGCGTTTTACTAGTAGATACAATACCTGAACTAGACGAACCGATACTAGTTGAAGACATTGAAGAAACTATAAGTCACTTGAAGTGTAGTAAAGCTCCCGGTATAAATGGTCTGCCAGCAGAATTCATAAATCTTCAAACATCGTTAAGTCCAATTTTAAATCGTATGTACATCTGTATGTTGGATACATCTACTTTCCCAGAACCATGGAGAAAAACGGTAATTAAACCGATATATAAGAATAAAGGCGACACAAACGACCGAAATAATTATAGGGGAAAAATTTATCTCTCCTCCGCGTGATAGGTAATGTTTTTTGTTCAATATTTTATAACCGCCTCAAAAATAGGGTTGAATTAAATAAAAAATTATCACTATTTCAAGCGGGCTTTCGAAATAATTACTGCACAGTAGATAACATATTTATAATAAACTCTCTGGCGGAAACTGCCGCCTCATCAAAAGGAGGGAAATAGTTTTGTGCATTTCTAGATTTCTAGAATGCTTTCGATACTGTAGATAGAGTACTTCTTTGGCAAGCCCTAGGGAAAATAGGAATCTCACATGGTTTGAATCGTGGTGGAATGTCAAACCACTCAAACGTTTGGTTCTATTTGAGTACAAACGCATTACTTATGTTCGTGAGTTAATGTAAAAATAACGCGAGAAAATTTTTGAATCGTATGTTTCCCTTAATTTTTCTGCAGTTTCTGGGTACATTATCCATCGGGTATACCCGTTTGAACATTTCACCACGAATAATAGTTCTTACGATCGAGAAGTTTACTTTTCCCCGTTTCATATTAAGTGTCGATTGCGTCGGACCTATAGATCTGAGATACTTCGACATTCAGACGAGGACACTACCACTGGACCACAGAGGACGGAAAGAGTTCATGCTGGATCCTGAAGAAGATTTGTACAGTGGAGACAGCTCGTGCAGAAAGTTTAAGACAATAAGGACATAAATAAATAAAATAAACTTTATTGTCAAAAAAGCATTTGCAGTGATGGGTAATAAACTAAGTTACTCTTCCGAACCAAGCAAGGGACCATCTCATCAGTTCCGATCAAGGTCCCAAGGGCAGTGGCGGATTTAATATTTATAAAAGAAATAATATAATATATACGTACCGTTATCCATTTATTACTCCGAAATACACTGTAGATACTTGTGCAGTAAAACTTCGAAATAAATAAAACAAAGGTCTTAATGGCATTCCCGTCCAAGGAAAATCCGCAACGTCTCTGGGGAAAACCGACAAAAAATCCGGGTCAAGACGGGGCTACAGAGGTAATGTACACAACCGCGCGGAGTTGCGAGTGCTGTATTCAGTTAGAAATAATTTCTTAAAAAGAAAAAGGAGCAAAATCAACGTACATGAAAAACGGAATTTAATCAGTATCCATAACAATGGCGCGATAAAGTATAAAAGATTTTAACATCACATCATCTGAAGTCATATAGAAAACAATATTTATTAGGAAATTGAATCTCTCATTAACTTCTTTTATTAAATCTGTAGATTCTTTTACATTATAGGAACAATAGCATATTAAAAAGTTTTTAACTGCGGATTTAAATATATTCAATTTATTTATATCCATACTAATGTAGAAATGTTTAACGCGAAAGCATGTCTGTCTCCTTGCTACCTGATCACGACTAAACCACTGAACCGATTGTGATGGACTTGGAGATAATTTAGATGTCCAAGGTGAACATAGGCTAACTTACATTTCTACTTTTTCATATACGTAGTATATAGAAAATTTATAAACGTGAAAAATTGAAAGCAAGATTTCGACGGAAATATCCGTTTTGGCAATCCCTGATTGTGAAAAAGTGGTTTTTGGCATAACGTCCGTTTATCTGTCTGTATGAGCAGCGATTTGAGTAAATGGATGAACCAATTTAATTCGCATTTTCGGTAGAATTTACTTGTTGTCGATGCACGTTTTATTTAACTTCAAAACAAAGCGTACTTTGTATGAAGGTCAAACTACACTTTTGAATGTTTCTCACAAACAGCTCCAACTATTTTGCTTAAATTTTCTGAACGTAAAGGAAAATTAGTGTGCATTACATCCGCAGAGTGGTATTTCGTTTGAAAGTTTGGTATAGACTTAGTAAAATAATTTATGTCTGCAACACTTATACATTAGTTTACTGTTTCCAGAAGCTTAGATAATGGTTGGCAGTGGAAATGGACCAAGAAGACGTAGAATACATTTTTCGTAGACTGAAATACAAATATGATAATGATAAAATACCTAGGAGGACAGTAAACGCACTGCAGATACGAAAATACATAAATTTCTGTCTACAACGAAATTACATTCACATAATACTTTTACAATATTTATAAAACTTACTTTGCTATATGTTTTGAAATAATATTCTAAATATTTATTTTACTTTCAAATTTCAAAAGAAAGACAGTAATAAGTTAATCTATCGACATTCAGCATTGGTAGAGCACTGGAAGACCAAAATATAGAGGACCTCGCCAGATATGACTCTTTCACTATAGAATTTTTTCTCATTCTATGATGTGGCCGGAGAAACTTATATGAGAGCACAGTAACTCCAGAGCGACGCCCACTAGCCCCTACACGGGCATTATTACGCACTAGTGACTCGTTCAGAAACTTCATCCTAACGGAGTAGTAAGTGACTATCAGTAGGTCCGGTGATATGGGGCAGGTCCGTTGATAGTCAACGGGAAGGAGAGAGTCAGCCGGGACCGCGAGGTCAGGCCGAACAAACCGAGGTGTAGAAGCGTTGCTAGGACCGTGAGGTCAAGCCAAGCAACGGGTAGGGAAGGAAGAACGTACACGGGCGTCTAGCGCGCGAGTGACAGTACTTCTACCCCGAGCGTTCTGAGTGGTGGCTTTATATAGCCCCATTCTGTCGAGCCACCAGTTTGGAAGTAGCGCGTCACTCGCTTGCAACGCGGGAGCCCGCTGTCTGCGCTACGCGACAAAATGGTTTTTGAATATATATGTCGATAAAATATGGAGGAAAGAGATTTATATTCGATTACACCGCCTAAATTGTTAGAGATAGGTCACAAATATGAATGGCAATTATGTCTGCCTCTAAGTCCACGATAGCATTTGTCTATCTATAAAAGTTAACTTAATTGATCGATAAAATGTTTTTACAAATAGAAGTGTTAAATATTTCAGTTTATGAGAGTAATTTAAGGAGGAAAACATCAATCATCACCAAAAGTCTCTTGTGGAACAGTTTTTCCAGGATTTTTTAGAAAATAGACAATAGTGATATCGGTCGATAGCTTCCAAATCACGTTTTCCTTTCTTATGTAATGGTTTCACTTGAGCTTTATTAAATACGTCAGGAAACACACTTTCTGACAAAGAGTTATTGAAAATATGGGTGGATTATATATAACACGAGAGGAAGATTTTACTATAAATTCAGGTATATCATCAATCCCTGCTGAAAATGTATTTTTTGATGAACTGATAACACTCATAACTTCACCATTGTTAGTCTCGGAAGTGAACATAGAATACTATACGTGTGTGGATGTATTTGGTGGACATTGGATTTGAGTCACTGATTTCGATAGTTTACCTGTTTTTGAGAAATGAGAATAAAACAAATTTGTGATATTCTTTTCTGATGGGGACATGTAATTTTTTTAAATATTCCACATGGTTTTGGTCCGGTTCTTCGATTCTATTGTCTGTGTTATTTTCAATCACTTTAGGTGCATATAATATTTTTCTATGAGTGGATTTATATTTACGGAAATAATCTTGAAATTCGGGTGCATTCTGGTTATTGAGTTTTGAAAGATGGTATAAATGATGTTGGTTTTTAGAAGAAATTCTAATCCCTTGTGTTATCCATCTTTCGTGATTGTTTACTTTTACTAACTTGCGTTCTATAGGAAAGCAAGAGTGTAATACTTCAAGAATATTGAAAAGAATACATTGAATTTAACGTTGGTGTTTTCACTATTATACTCGTCATCCCACGTTTCCTGACGTAAATGTTTTTAAACATTCTTTATTTTTTCGTTAAACTGTCTTGTAATATTGTAGAGGATTTTACGAGGTTTTAATATATCTTTAATAGTCAATGTTAGGGCAAAGTGGCTGCTGTATTCCGCGTTAAATAATTGAGACGTATACATGAGTCTATTGTTGACTATTATCTGGTCTAGCGATGTTTGAGATGAACGAGTGAGGCGTGTGGGGCCGAATATCGTAGTAATACGATTGAAGGAATTGATTAGATTATTGAATCAATTATTTGTACTGTGCGCGGAAACCGATTCACTGAGGAAATGGATATTGGAATCATTTCAAAACCTTAATCTTGCTCGAGGTATGTCACGCGGCAATTTAAAAGCTTATGTCAAAATAACATGAGATTCAAAAACCCTGAAATCCTGAAAATCTAATGATAAAATTGACGTGCTCTATTGTAATGGACAAATACATAATTACGAAATTTAACAACGTTTTTTCTGCTATTTCACAAGTTACCAACATCTTATGTAATATATGACAATGCGTTTTTGATAAAATTAGACACTACGAAGTATTATTTCCCTTTCTCGGATATGTCCCAGAACTCGAATTTGGTAATTGGACGAAAAACATACTGTCAAAAACCCTCCAATTCTTGCTAGATGCATTTTTGCCAGAACTAATTTTGAGCGTTTCTAAAACGACATACTATGTAGGAAGAAAAAAGATTAGAATCAACAACATTTGAAAATTAGTTATTGAGGAAGGAATATTTTTGTCCAAAGTGGAAACAGGTGACGCTAGTTGTCTTTCAACGGCAAGTACTGTATTTTCACAGACGGGACAATGCAATTGAAATGTGGTTTAGTCGTTTAGAAATGTGGTCTTGCCTGTGGGATTCAGTAATTATTTTTAAATTTACTTTCTTTTTTCAGCTAGTAGGCTCTTGACACCTGGTTTGGAATACAAATCATTACAAGACTTTTTTATTTTACATACTTTTTATTTTACACTATTTCTAGTCCGCTATAGTCATGAATAGTATTTTTCTCCTTCCGACTATTGTAATGTCGATCTTATTGTTCCCTTTTCCACAGTATGCGGGTCAAATATGTCGAATTTCTTCCTTGTCTTGGGTAAATTTGTCAGATATGTCATGTCTAACGTTTATATTATTCATAATATCTTGAGGTATCTCGCTCGTTCCTGTTCATAGAAAGGGCGGCAATCCGATTAACTGTATTCCTGTATTTCGACAACGCCCTGATAACACATAGTATTAATGTCGCAACCTATGACTTGTAAGCATGTCTTGATGTTCCCATGTTCCATCAGATATTCAGTCAAATCATTTCCTTGTCGTCCGTACGTGTGTCCGGTCCCGCATATATACTGGTATGTTTTTCGTTCGCCTTTTACTGTCTCCTATATGACATGTCATTCTTGCAGTAACACATCTCCCCCCAGGGGACTTACATCTAGTAAGTACGTGTTTGGCAAACACAGGGCCCCGAGATGAGTCTGGCATTACTTCCACATACTTGTGTAAGACACCTTCCTTTCTCTTTCCTGACCACCCTTTGTCACATCTTGTTCTTTTCGATCTCGACGCCATTAGGGCTAGGGTATCTTTCATTTTCCTCATTGTAAAGTTTTGATGTGATGATGTATGTTTTGATATATGTTTTAATATGTTGTAATTCAGGAGGGTTTTTAGTGGGTATGGTCAAGTCATTCGGCTAGTACCACACGTGGGGAGAGTCATGTTGGCTCTTCTAAGTGCGTAACTGCATTTTCCCTACCTGTACTGAATTTTAGGGCATTAATAACCTTGATGTCGACGAGCCGTAAAGCCCCACAAAAAGTAACACATCTGTTCGTTTGTTTCTCTATTTTTATACTCTCTTCTGAACTTTTGGACATTAAGAATTATTTCTCCTTTTAATTTATACAACATCTTGAATTTTATCTTTTGGGTGGAAAGTTCGATTGGTATTATTGCCAAAATCACTTATAACACTTTACTTGAATCTGTTAGATGGCAGATACTTAGTGGAATCCGACGCAATCTCTGTAAACTTTTCAATTTCTTTTCATAAGCGACATTTAAAATACGGTATCCGCAAATAGTACAGCCATGTACAATAATAGATCTGAAACCACCAGTGTATTGCATGAGATAGTACTCGCGTATGTAGAATTATATCACTAAAATATGTGAAATTAACGTAATGAAAAAAAGCAACATGTACTTATTGTGATTTTATTTTTTAAAACATACCTCATCGGACATTTAAATGAACTAATTTCAATTATAATTGATGGTGAAATACAGTGCGCCTTATGGAGAAAACACTTATTTTCCAAAAAAGGTTTACTTAACAAAAATGAAGTTTTACGTGGGAGTTCTATTGTGAAATCCCGGGACCGAAACGTGAGCCCGAGAGTACCCTCGCTCTATATTCCCAGTGGTCCAGGAGCCTTAGCTTCCAGTCGGCGCTACTTGTACTAGACCCCCTATTCTTACAGAAGGGGAGACGCTGCAGGAGGGGAGTCGGATATTGCCGACACAACGGCCCTCTCCCGAGGGACCAGATCTACCAGTAAGTACTCTGGTGGACGGGGAGACGTCTCACTGTCGCCTCATTACTGCTTTATGCGCTCACAGTAGCCGATGAGAGAACCCCCGGGCGTCTGGGAGGTGAAAGGCGCACCGAAGAGAGTCAACATCAAGAAGGTGGGTGGCTCCGACAAGCTCCGTGGAGTCTATCTTCGACATCTTCCTCACAACGCTATCCTTCTTCTTACTGATATTTTTAATTCTTGCCTCTCCCTCGGATACTTTCCTCTTTCTTAGCAACATGCCACTAAAATTCTTATCCCCAAGGCAGGAAAAATCTTCGGGACCTTAACAACTATCGTCCCATCAGCCTTTTTTCTATTCTTGGCAAACTCTTCGAGCGCCTTATCATCGCCAAACTTACTCCTCTCCTCGAATCCTCTCATGCTATTCGTCCCACCCAGTTCGGATTCCGGAGCAACAAGTCTTCATCTTTGTAGACTTGCGACCGGCACACGAACTAGCGCCCATCCTCTCTGGAAGAATTGCCATTCCTGCCATCTTCTTTCACTTCTCTTTCGCCTTTGACACTACCATCGCGACCTACTCCTTCACAAAACCACTTGCCTAGTTCCTTCAGTTTTTCACCAACTCCTGCGCAGTTACCTTTCCGGGCGAACCTTTCAGGTTATTCACCAACTTTACGTCTCCACCATCAACCCCATCTGCGCAGAGGTTCTCCAGGGTAGTGTCTGGGTACTCACTCCTTTCTCTCAGTTTCTTCACATTCCTGACCCTCGGCATGTTTCCGAATTCTTGTATGCGGATGACATCCCGTATGCGGGGCGCGCGTTCAAACTTCCTGTGGCTGTATCAAACCTTCGATCTGCTACTTCTTGCCTGGACTCTTGGAGTACATCTAATGGCCTCACCTTTAACCCCTCCAAGTGCTAGGAAATCATCTTCACATTCCGCCACCTCTCTAGTAAACCCTTCCAAACCCTGCCGTCGCTCAAGGTCAAGGAAACCACGGAGGCCTGGTCCACAAATGTCAAGTACCCTGGGATCACGATGGACAAGAGAATTCGCTGCCAAGAACATCCAAACCTGTCTTTTCTAAAATGAACTGGACGCTCGCTCGTCTATCTCCACTCTTCCGAAATCGCAGGATACGGCTCAAAGTGAAACTAAGGTCTATAAATCGTGCATTCGCAGTCTTGCGCTATACGCCTGCGGAACCTGGGCCACTACTTCTAGGCCAAATCTTCACAATCTGCACGTCATCAAGAACCGGTTCCTGCGGATGGCTGTACGACCGCTGATGCGCACTCGCAACTCACATCTAAGAGCTATTTCTAAACTTCAAAATATCACTAAAACTATTTTTCTTCAAGCCCGGAAACACCTCCGAAAGGCATTCCACGACGCTTCCTTTCACAAAACCTTTAAAAAATATTCCCGCCACCTCGCACGCAGAGTAAATTATGCTGCAGTTAGAAGATATCCTTCATATATTCTTAAACTCCCCATTCCCACTTTTTATCAATAACACTCTTCTCTCAAAATTAAAAAAAACCTCACTTCTTCTTTTTCTTCTTTGTCCTATTTCTGACCATCCTACATTCTAACTCCACTTACTCCGTCAAAACAAGAGAGGGTTTAAGTCGCCGGTTACCGGCGAACATGTTCTCTTAATTTTATGTTCCAGAAAGCATTGGACAGCAATTCCAACGTGAGACCATATACGATGAGCACCACCCAGGTGCAGGCGTGGAAAGCTGCTGTAAAACACATCAATAGCTCACAGTAGCCGAGTTTCAATCCTACTCACCAATCAGAAGTCGCAGGCAGCAGAGGGCAACCCAATTAAGGGTTGCCAGGAGAGTGTTGGGGCTGCCTACTTGGTTTTAAGTGCCGAGTGACATTCGATATCACATCCGGATTTCTACCACTTCGTATATATCCTCGAGCTTCCGATCCTTTGCCCGGGTGAGTAGCCCGGGATTGGGTACGGAGTGCGCTGGGGCCTCAGTCGTTCGTTCACTAGTCGGATGGATAACCGTTGAGGCGCTCTTAGTGGCCTCTACCGCCTGTCTGAGACATCCGTTCAATTGGCCCAATGGTATCTAGGATTAGCTCAGGGTACGTGTCCTAGTAGAGTGCACTCAAGACGGTGGAACAATGCACCCCCCGCTATTAAAAAGTTTCCCCTCTTAATAGTGAGGACGTAGAGGTCCTTTGCGGGTTTCTCTAATCGTGTTCGACAGGTTTCCACGTCAGCGTGGGTTTCTCGGACGAATAACCGCCGATACCCGTTACGGTACATCTCCCCCTTCCCCTCGGGACCGGTAACGAGAAAAAAATATTTTAATACGTCACTATTAAAGAAATATTAGGAAATTTTTTATTATACACATCTCGGTTTTCCATAACAAAAATATTCTTCATATTTTTAACAATACACTTTATTATCAAGATTCAAATGACATCTAAATTTCCGTTGTCTCAAAACGCTCTCCGAGGGAGTATGATATATATTACATTATTTTCTAAAAAAATTGTGTCCTACTGTAACACAAACGTTGTTTAATCATACAATTTCAATATCAACGCAAGATAACGTATGAAATTCGCAAAACAGGCATTCAGGAGTTATATTTTTACAAACTCGGAATTTTATTCAGGTCATTGACACCAAATAATGTGTGATATTTATCGTAAATTCACTTGATATTCAATTTCTTACACTATTCTTAGATGTCAATCGGAATTCAAAAATTATAGAAAGCTATTTGATATATTATAAATGAACAATATAAAAGGTAAATTCTAAAGATAACATAAATAATTTTAAAATACTTTACAAATAAATAAATAAATAACATCTGCTAGACATGTATTGATCCGACTTATAACGCTTTGGCTGTAATCGTGCAACATATAAAATAGGATGCTCAGAAAGTGATATTAGTAAAAAAGTGGTTTTTAGTTCTCATTAAATGTAACAAAAAGCACATCTCACTTTTATTGAGATTTTGAAATGCATTTGTGTTGAATTCATACATTGAATTCATCCTCTCCGGCTCATCTCAAAAATTGCTAANGCTAGATCAAATTATAGTCAACAATGGAATCTCGTATCTCTCTCAAGTGTTTATCGCCGGATACAGTGATCACCTTGCTCAAGTATTGACTATTAATAAAAAACTAAAACTACTTAAAATCCTTTACAAATTTACAAGAGAGTTTAATGACATAAATAAATACTAATTTATAAATTATTTGCGTGAAGAAACATGGAAAGATGTTTACAATTGCCAAAACACCGACGACAAATTCAATGAATTTATCTCAATATTCCTAAAACATTACAACTCTAGCTTTCCCATAAAACGCAAGTTAATTAACACAAAGAAATACAATAGATGGATCACCCAAGGGATAAGAATTTCTTCAAAAAACAAACGCCGTTTATATTATCTTTCAAAACGCTATAACCAACCACCCGAATTCCATAATTATTTTCGTAAATATAAGACTATTCTCCGAAAAGTAGTCTATGCAGCTAAAGTTATGGAAAACGACAGGCATATACTAAAATCGAACAACCGGATGAAAGCCATGTGGAATATTGTTAACAATTACATGTCAACTTCTGAAAATCGCGAAAAAAATGTTTCTTTACTAAACGATGGCAAAATCGTATCAAATCCTCAGGACATCGCAAATTTGTTTAATTCTCACTTCTCAGAAGTTGGCAAAATAACGAACTCAATATATCCAAACCAATGTCCTCCAATTATATCCACCCACATACCCAATTCTATGTTCACTTGCGAAACTAACGCCGGTGAAGTCATGGGAAACATCAGCTCCTTAAAAAACAAATTTTCACGAGGCATAGATGACATACCTGAGTTTATTGTTAAATTTTCGTCCCACGCTATATTAAATCCACTCGTAAATATTTTTAATAGTTCTTTATCGGAAGAGGTGTTTCCCAACATATTTAAGAGAGCTAAAGTAAAACCTTTACACAAGAAAGGTAACAAACCTAATATTGAAAATTACTGACTAATATCTCTACTACCCACTTATCTCAAAAATCCTAGAAAAAATATTCTATAAGCGTCTTCTAGATTTTTTATCAAAAAATGACATTCTCTCTGATGATCAACACCGTTTTAGGAAATCCTTTTCCACTACGAACGCCATATTTTCCTTCTTAAACGAAGTTACCACATCTCTTGACCGTGGAGAAAATCCTCAGGGTGTTTTTCTTGACTTATCCAAAGCATTCGATGTCATCGATCACGGAATTCTCCTTACCAAATTGCATTCTTTAGGCATTCGTGGACTTCCACATCAATGGCTAACTTCTTATTTAAAAGATAGATATCAACAAGTAGAAATATCCTATACTAAAAATAAAATACTTCAGCGTTGTCTTTCAGAAACAAAGCCACTTACTTGCGGAGTATCCCAAGGTTCAACTCTCGGCCCAATTTTGTTTTTATGTTATGTGAACGACATGTTATCCTCCACATCATATTGCAAAATGATTCTTTTTGCTGATGAAACTAATTTACTATGTAAACACGTCAATGCTCAAAAAGATTTGTCTAACCTTTCGACTTGGTTCCATGCAAATCGTCTCATTGTAAACACTGACAAAACAGTGTCTATGTCATTTCACAATAGTATCACAAAATCTTTACCCCAGGTTTCTCTTTCTTTAAACGGAACACAATTAAAAACAGTTACGAATACAAAATTCTTAGGTCTCCATATTCAAGACAACCTGAAATGGAATTGTCACATTGGCAATCCTAATTCCCAATTAAGCAATTCGTGTTACGCATTCCGAATCTTAGTTAACGCAGTTAGTCCATGTATTTCCCGTTGCGTTTATTTTGCAAATGTTTACTCCCATTCACGTTACGGCATTACCTTCTGGGGTAATTCCGGTCAGAGTATTCAAACTTTCAGAATTCAGAAGAGGATAGTTCGGATAATTTGTAAATCTCACCCCCGAAACTCTTGTAAACCTTTATTCAAGGAATTAAATATCTTAACACTTCCCTGCATTTATATTTATGAAACAGTCGTGTTTGTTAAGACCGAATTACTGAAGTGCCACCCTTTCTTTATACGAAACAGTCTCGTTCACTAACACTATACACGCAATAGTAGTAATATTCATCGCCCTAGAGTGTCAACCACTCTTTGCCAAAAAGGACCTTATCATTCGGGAATCGTTCTATATAATTCCCTGCCCAAGAATATAAAAGATATTATGAAATTGAATCTATTCAAATCAGCGGTCTCTTAGATTGCGGTGAATCTCACCGCCAGGTAACAGATTAATCAAATGATTAATCAAATCAGCGGTTAAAAACTACCTCCGGCACCAGTGCTTCTACAATGTAAAAGAATATATTGATTTAAAAAAAAGTTAAATTCGTCTTGTACTTTAACACGCCATTGCTGTAGTACTTTTTAAACAACTTATAACAATTTCAGAAACTATTTTCTTGCATGATTGTGTTGTCTTATGGCTCATATTAATTTAGTTTTATGTGTACTCAACTTTGGCACGGTTGTGTACATAAATTCTGTAGCCCCATCCTGGCCCGGGTTTTTCTCCGTTTTTACTTCTGGTAGAGGCGGATTTACCATACAGGTCCTCTAGGCTTTGTCTAGGGGTGGGTCTATTGTAACAATAAATCGTGAATTTAGTGTTATTTCAATTTTTAAGCACTATACTCAGAATAATCTATAGTTCGATAATAACTTACATGTAATTTTTTGCTTAAAATTACAAACATATTGACATTCTATTAGTATTATAACTCGCAGCTAACTTTTTATCTTATCTAGGAATTTTTGCTGAATTTTTTGAATCCGCCTCTGCCTTAGGGCCCTTGATCGGAATTGATGGGATGGTCCCTTGCTTGCTTTCGGAGAGTAAATTAGTTTTTTTCCTCCACGTGGTCATACGCAGTATGTACTGTTTTTTGACAATAAATTTATTATAAATTTATTATTATTAACAAAAATTATCAGACAATAAAACGTTGCATTTCAATTAAATACGTTAAATAATTTTAAAATACGACAAGAATATATCAGAATATAGTATATAATAAAAATTAATATTGCATTTAATTGAGTATTTTTCATTCTCCCAGATATCAATTTCATTATTTTCTACAATTTCCTTTCTTTCAATATTCTTTATCTCCTTCCAATTACATACTTTCCTTCTATTTCATGTGTTTCCTACCCCTATCAAACACTCTCACACACTTTCTCACTCACTCACTCTATCACACTCTTGCCCTCTCTTTTACTTTTTCTGTCAATCTCTCTCACACTTAGTCTCACTCATTCACTCTCTCTTTTGATCTTACATCCTTACTCTCTCTCTCTCTCTCTTACTCTTATACTCTCTTTTCCTCTTATTATCTCTTTACTCTCTTTTTCTCTTGCTCTCTTACTCTCTTTCATTTCTTCCTTCCTGAACACTCACATATGTTCTGGGAAATTAATTATAATTCATACTTATAATTTCAAAAGATTTCAACTTCTGTGCTTCACAATAACTGAGTTTGTTTGAGACACCTTTCGTTAGGATTATTACTACTACTATTACTAATAATAATAATAATAATAATAATAATAATAATAATTCATTTTAACTGGTAATGTTAAAAAATTAATTAAACTCTGATGTCACAATATTCTGAAAAAATACGGGAGAAATTCATCAACATCAACAAGTCAGTGAAAGTTGATCAGAACCTTAAGAATAAATTCAAGGCGAGCAATGAAAGTAGACAACCGTCGATTAGAAAATCAAAAAGCACAACCGTCAATTAGAAAGTAATCTGATTAGTTATTTGTAAATGAATTTGATTGGTAGACTTACCCAACAAACATTTGTACAACCGACAGAAGATCATCTTAGCCTAGTCGCGCATACTTGTTTTTTTTTTTTGCAAGAGCACGCGAAGCGTCCAAGTTACTGGGAACGCGGATATTTCGCAAGTACACGTAACACTACGTCGTGATTGCAAGAAGTAGCGAATTCCATGATTTGGGGCATCGCGAATATTTTCTTTGTTTCTGGCGTGATCGTGTGACTGAAAAATAAAAGATCCAGTCGACGTGCATGTGTTTTTCAGCGACGATAGTCATATCTCAACGCACCGAGTCAGTGAGAAATTAATAGGTGCGTTCGTGTGTAGTACGAGTCAACAATTTACGAGTTCGCGAGTGCAATAGTGCGCACAATGTCTAGAAACTCATTGGACGTCTTATGCTGACACCAGACGCAGATCAACACTTCGACCGATGTTCATACTACTGAGTTACTCAAGGTCACGCAATTCGCTGACATCCGGAACTTTCGTCATTCAGCATGAGGAGCAATTACAACCACGGTAAGATCTATCTACTCTTCATGTTTGTGAAGGCGTCACGCATAAACAGTTCGTCATTCTGCTGCGATGTATTAGATGATTGTGTTATAAAGTAATTGACATTAATTTCTTCGCAGAACTACGTTCATTAAGACACTAAGGGCAGTTGGTTGAGAGCACCACACGACTTGTTAACATTTTTGGAAGGGAGGTGGTTTTTCGTGTGTGAATGTATTGGGAAAAGAATATTAAATTTTTGTGCTTTTGACATTTCATTATGTTCTCTTTTATTGAATAAATGTACATTAATGTGTGTTAAGTTCTTTATTCCATTAAATAGGGAATCTAAACTTGTGGAAGCCCAGTAAGTTGAAAAATTTTCGCGAATCCACGCCCCGACTCATGTTATACTGACAACGATGGTAAATTCAATCATTAAGTTAAAATAAAAATAATTATTTGCGCGTCACAAAATATTGAAACTTCCATTCCAAGCATTGCTTTAAATATTAAACTCTAATCTGCACTATCAAATGCGGCTTCAATATCTATAAAACTCATATGCAATATTTAGTTTCCGCTCGAGCATTGCTCCGAAGAAGACCGGCGTGAACTGGACAGCTTAAATCCCAGAGAAGTACCCAGTTACAACAATTAGAATCACATAGGGATTTTCGCATAGGAGAGGAGTTAACACTTCATTTCGATGGTTACAAAATGTGTTTACAAAAGAAAATGTATTGTTAACTGTTTCCATCTTAGATTTTTATTTTCTTCTAAATAACATATTCGCATCGTTGGTGTTAACTTGTCATTGTTGGAAGTAAGTAGGTAGGCTTGTACGATTATTCTGGGATTTCCTTTCCCACAACTTAATTAATAGTTTTAATTCACCAATTTTTCACGTGCCATGAAAACATTTTAATTCTAACTATTCTAACTCTATTTTATTAATTCGCATATTAAGATTCGAATGCAACAATCGCTGGATTTGTAAAACTGTTGCTTGGCTCAAAAAGTTTCCAAAAATCCAGTTTTCTTTTAATTTTGAAAGAATGGAGACCTTTGGATGGATATAAAGAATCTATTGCAAACAATCGATCGTCGCTGCGTTGAATATTATTGAATTTCATACACTTTATCCATCGAGGATGTGTTTTACCGACTCGTCACTACGAGTGCTGATGGTAACGAATCTTTCACGACGTTAAAAAAATCACACACATACCAACGAATGTAAAAAGAATTGTATGGGTTTGGTGAATCGTATTTTAAGTGTGGCTATTACACTAAATTATGTATTTGTGTCGAATAGAAATATATTTGTATTTTCTAAAGTTTTGTCCCCTTGCAAATTCGAATCTACGGTAATTACTTTGTACTATTAAAATTATCCGTTGAAAGGGTTTTAATGAAGACTAGCTGTACCCACCGCGATGCTGTCTTGAAAGCATGAATTTGTGTACAATCATTTCTCCCGAATTGAAGGAAAATCCAAACTGAATTTTTAAAACATCGCGAGGTAATGCTCTATGATACACCTTAAAAACGGGAGTGCTGTATTCAGAATATTATTGCTCGGATGTGGACATTAAAATCAGTTTAAAACTTACTAAATAAGTGTCAATTCAAATTCGGAAAACATCACTCTAGTACTCGTGGGCTCACCCTGAAAAGCGCTTATTTTCCGTTTTGCGATGCCAAAGTTGTTAATTTAAATATTTGTCATTTATTCACTAATTTATTTATGCATTTATTGTATTTCGTCGTGTCTCCATTCGCAGACATCTCTTTAATTCAATTCACATATTCTCTAAATTTCCTGTATCTCGTCTCCGTTGTCGCGTCATGTCCATGATTATTATGTCTTCTGTCTTCGTTTTATTCAGGTATTTTGTCTTTTCCAGTCCATACAGCGGGAAAAAATAAAATAATAAAAAAACGTTTTCGAGTTTTAACGATTCCATTTTTTATGGGTGGAAAGGTTTAGATATAATTTCAGGTTTTACTTGATTTCCCCAAATTTAATTCTATTAATATTTTGTTAGTTATCTCAGTTCCCTACTACCTTTGCACATTGGTAGCGACTGTACCACGTTTGATGATCGAAGCGACGTTCCTGTCCATAACCTTGTTAGAATTTTAGTCACGTATTCCTGAAAGTCTTTATAGACTACTCTTCTCTTGAAATAATCTTCCCATCGTGTCCCACATATGCCGCGCCGCCTTTACCGTACGTACCATTCTGCTCGTTCATCATCAGTAATCGGACAATCATGTAGTACATGTTGGACATTTTCATATGCACGTCCCATCATTCCTTAGATGCCTTTTGGCCCAGTAACTATTAAAATTTCGATGGCCTGTTAGGACTTCGCATACAGCTTATGTTGGCTTAAACCTCTTCCTGTTTTTTATACTGTAATTTACTGATGGCATAAGCCTTTACGTTATCCTTCCTTCCTTGGGTACTTCACAGCGCATATTCCAACATTACATCAGTTCGTTGTCGATCTTTTTCTTCTGAGCTTTGGTCGTTGCTGATGTCTCTTGGGTATCTAACCTTTCAGTTTCCCCTTGTCGCTCCCCATATCGCAACATATAGGTTTGTAGGTCATTTTTATATCTTACTTTTATAAGGAGAACTAAAGAAAGTCTCTATCCCTCTGTTACTCTTGGTAATACAAACTCTATGCACCACTCGTAACCTCTCATCCGGCCATTCTGGGAATTTTATCTTTTCGCTGCTTAGATGTACTCTCAGATGTTTCCTCTGTTTCTTTTGCTCGATTTGTTGTTAACTTTGTGGATGTTGTGTGTCATATTTACAAGTTGATGCATATCATTTGATGCATGAATAGATTCTTTTGTATGAATATATATGTTGTTTCAAGAATTAACTAGGCAACGTGTTTTTTTTTCTTGTAGGTTACGTATAACGAAAAATATTTTTGTTTATTTTTCCTGAATCTTCTATAAATCAATGTTATTTTACTGTTTCAAACGTCAAATCTATTTAAAGAAAATATTTGTAACACTCATAGAAGTCTTACATAAAGAACGTAGATAAAGAACGTGACGAAATATAAGAGAAAATAAATAAAAGCGGACAGTACATCTTTAACTGAAATTAATCATGGATCCGAATAATTTTTATTGAATAGAAATTTGCAACTTCGAATTGCAAAGAAAATTCTTTCTTTTTAACTAAATTATATGAGGATATTGATGGTCTGCTTTCTTGGTTTTCGTGTTAACAATATCGTAATTCTATTTATATTTATTCATACATCGTTTGAAGTAGAATATAAATCTAACTGAGCTAATCACCTCCAAAAACAAAAGGACGGAATTTGGAAATTAGAGATACTTTTATGTAAATGCTAGCGAAAGTATTTCTATAATAAACTTTTCGAATAGGGTAACATGATCAAAGATCAAAATATAGAGAGCCATACCATAAATAACCCTCTAATAATAGAATTCTTTAATGCCATTCTCTAGTGCATACAGAATCATTTATGAGAAAGTACATGATTTGCACCACTAGTTCTCTTTTAGTTTAAGTCATGGTTTCTCCTTAGAAGAGCTATCGTTTATATGTGTTGGCGACTGTTTCTAAAATGAGTTTAAGTAACATATTGTGATGTTTCAATAGATTTTTCAGAACAAGATTGGAAAAAATGTTCATTACGCGAACGTAAAATACACGTTTAAAAAGCTAATTTTATAATTATTTATAGGACTTCTGGATAAACTACATTTCCAGTGCCCCGATTTCTGTCTGAGCATTCTTTTTAAAGAAAATTTTTAATTTTTAACATCGCGGTGACTCTCGATATTCTATGAACACTGATCTCCAATATTATTGAAGGTTTGTTGCAATTATATTGAAGGTTTGTTTTTATATTAGATATTACATTTTAAAAGTAAAAATCGCTAACACATGTCGAAGTCAAAACAGTCAACTAAAAACACAAATGATAACTGTTCAGCATTGAGGCAGGGGTGAATGGGGCAATAATCTAAGATTCCGCGTTTGTGGATGACTTACATATTTTTTTTTTTTTTTTTTT
>NNCF01135555.1:46501-128042 GCA_002313205.1 Laupala kohalensis | reverse complement strand
CCTAAAATTGTGTTGTAATGCTTCCTTCAACATCCTTCGGTGCTTAAGCGGATCATCATGAGGCGCAGACCGCACTTGCCTTCTTCGTCCGCATAGAAGTCTCGTTCAGTCTGTCTTAGATTGTGGCAGTATTGTGTACACCTCAGCTTCACCATCGACACTGAGGCCCCTTAACAGTATCAACCATGCCGGAGTTTGCATTGCAACTTGTGCCTTCCGCAGTAGTCTAATGCTTCCTAGTAGACGCTGGCGAACTATCTCTTAACAGACAACGTGATATTTTACTTGGATCTTACGTAGTAAAACTGATGCGAGTTTCAGATTACCCTACTTGTCATCACATCCATTCCCACAAATTTTGTTCATCTTACGCTACAAGACCTTCGATACCCCGCCCAGCGGGTGTCCTCTTTAAACAACTTCTGGAGGAAAACATCATCACACTTCTGACATACATACACTGACTATTCAGAATCTAATAAACCGTCTAATTGTTCAAAATTTTGAAATAGTCTTTTGTTGGGTTCCTGGGCACGTGGGTATTTTGGATAACGAAGAAGCTGACGAGGCAGGGAACACGGAAGTCTGTCCTTGACATTTCAACTGTTTCTTCGTTAGATCCAAAGCTTGCCATAAGATCGTCTATTCTAAAGATATGACAAACGAATCGGGGCTCCTTCCACAAGTTCTCGAGAGAGTTTGGATTTAAATCCTCCTGTATTTTTCTTTTTTTTTAACTCACATTTTTCTTTCTCTAAATTTACATGTCTTTGATTTCGGTTTTTATAATGTTTTAGGAAACTGTTGTCTCTCTTTTCCTGTCTTTTTTTGTTTGGACTTATGGTACTTCAGAAGCGTTTTTAGTGAGAATGGTCGAGTCATTCGGCGAATTTCACACGCGGGGAGCGTCATGTTGGCTCTCCTTGGTGCATAACAGCATTTTTCCTATCTGTATAAAATGTTAGGACTCTAATTACCTCGATTTTGGCTAACCGTAAAGTCCCACAAAAAATTGACTTTAAATCATATTTAAGTTGTATTTTGACTATGTAATATGTATTGATTAACACTTAAATTTCTCACTATATTTTGTTATTAACTTTCAATTTATGCAACGATTCTCTAATACCTCAGGATTTACCACAGGATCAATAAATCAAATGTGGAGATATATAAATCGAACGTATATACCCGAACGTATGAAGTGGTATAAATACAAGGTGTATTTAAAAAATTGGAACTTTTGAAACTCTGCGTGAAAGTATCATAGAATGAGTGCGCGCTATGGATGTGCCTAGAAGGAATTATCGGGTACAGAACACAGCTTGCCACATTACGATAATGTAATCGGTTGCAGCGAGTCTTGGCAGCTGTTTAATGCAGCGAGTCAGAGAAAATGAAGGACTTTCTGGTGCCATGTTGTTTCTGCGTTAACATCGACAAATATTCATCAAAAAAGTAGACATGCTTCAGCAGTTCAATAAGAAGGACTGTATAAGCTGTACACAATATCACGAATGGTTTTAGCGTTTCGGTTCGGTGGAACATCGATCGACAAAGATCAAAGATCGGGGTGACCCTCACAATCAGTTAACCATGAAAATATTAAAGCTGTTCGATCTGATGTTCGTGAAAGAGATCTGATAGCCAACAAGGATTTGCACATAACAGATTGTATGACGTTTACGTGACGATGTATGCCTGATAAGGCTTGATTTGCTGGATGTTGCATCACGACTACGGGCCACGCCCCTCGTCTCTGTTCGTTAGACAATTTTGGACCAATTAAGCAACAGCCGTCCTTCCCCACAATCTGTCCTCACCAGATGAGGCTCCAGCAGTCCTTTTACTCTTTCGATAAATCACCGTGATAGGACGTCGGTTTCAAATTTAGACGAAATCCAAGCGTGTTCTCGGAAGAAACTACGATCCATCACACCAAACTAGTTCCACGGAATATGGCCAAAAAAGCTATGGGAGTGGTGCGTGTTAAGCAAGAGTACTTTGAAGGATAGAACATATGTAAAGTTATAAGTACTGTAATAAATATTTTATTAGGAAAGTTCAGCCTTCTTTTTTGAACAAACCTTTTATATTAAGATAACTGATTTTATGTCACCTTTAGAATCGTGAAGGAAATGATCTTCAAATGAGAACCTGTTACATCTTCTAGGTGTTTTAAAGTTTTTTAAACATAGAAACTTCAATAAAAAGGAATAATTTGTTAGGTCTAAGGTCTTACGACGTGTGTATCATAACAGAAAAGTGAGTATATCCTATACAGTTCTATTACAAATCAATTTTACATTGACACAAACATAATTTACTTGATGTTGTCGCAACCCCTTTAAATATCTCACCATTTTATTTTCATACAACTCACAATCCTATAGGAAATGATCTTTGTTCTCTTTCTCATTCCTTAAAATACTTTTATCTTCATTCATCTATCCAAAGCAACGTAAATATTCGTCGAAATTACAATGACCTATAATATATTCTAAAGTAAAAGAACTTGTTACATGCTGTTCTTTTTGCAATATGTCACATTGGGTATGTACGAGTTGGTCTATCTTTATCACTCCCATCCCATCGTGTGTGCCAAGCTTTAATTAATGCCTCTGTTAGCTTCTTTCTGCGTTTCTTATAATTCCTGTCCCTTTACAACTACCTTTCCTTTGTTTTGTTATCCGTCTGTACTTCAACTACTGAATTTGTTCGATTGGCCATGACCTCTTACGTATTATTTGAGAGAGTAACATAACATCGACTTATCTTTATCAAACATAACCTCCAAAGAAGACGGAATCTCAAAAATGTTTATTCATCACTCTGAGACCCCATATCAAAATACTGACCACAAATCTCCTTTATATAGTGTTATCAAAGTCGTTTTCATTTAATCGAATTTACTAATTCCCATTCGTACCAAAACGTAGTACATTTGCTCTACTTATTCTACTAAGTAGTTGAGACGTTTTCTGAAAAGTAGATTTTTATCGTGTATTATCTCAAGGTATTTAACATATTTTGCTATTGCTAATTTATGTTCCTACAGGTGTATTATGGTTCCTTATATGTTTCGTAGATAATCTAAACCCCATTAATTTTGATTTTGTTTCCGAATTTTTAATTTTATGATTCGTAATATACCCAACATGCATTTAAAGCATTTTGTCCTTTACATTCTTATTTTCTTCTACTTTTTCCCTTGACCGAAAATACTAAATCATCAACTTACGCTACACAATCAATTGCTTCTCGTAGAAAATACTCCAACAGATTATCGAGAGTTATTCCTCTGAATTGGTCCACAAATGAATACTTGTTGACAACCTCTATAAATTTTCTGTTTAATATTCTCGCCAATTTCTACATGGCGGTCCTCTGAATCTTATTGAAACATGTCACAAATAACTTGGCATATCTTTTGTTGTAGTGTTTCCACGATTACTTGCCAATTGGTTCTATCAAAAGTCCAAAGAAATGTACAAACAATATTTCTCGTCCCTCGAATTTATCATATCTCATAGATGGTTGAGTGCATCTTCCTTATTATTTAATTTAGTTCATTTTTATATCAATTGAAAGAGCAGATTTTTCTCTACTAGAATAATCTTGTTTTGTTTTGGTGTTTTTTAGTTAAAGCAGTAGAAATGCTCTGAACAGCTACTTTTTATTCCGTGTGATGATCATATACATAATCTTTGCGTTGGTCCATGGTGGCCCTGCCACTACCAGTTCTTAATAAGAACTGCAATTATAATCCTGTTGAAGATTATGAGCTTGTCAATGCTATCAAGAATTGGTAATCCCATCGCCTAGGGGTCACGCCCGATGGCTGTGCAAGGCCTTTCGCAAAGTGATTTTGGAGCCAATTTGAGGTTAAATTGTGAAGCGTATGTTGTTTTATGTGCATTAATTCTAATTTTTTCATATTCACTAGAAAAAAATGATTTATTATGTCAAATTTCAGCATCATAGCTAATCTGGATGAGCTACGAGAGAGCGTGAAACTTTGCAGAATCTTCGCAACCGAAGAGACGTTGTCAGTAGGACCACCGTAGAGAAGGTTGTGCTGCCTCTAATATTTGAGATCAGGAGCTAAAACTTCACACAACGTCCTTTTAAAACACACATTTACAGCTACACAAAATTTAAGCAAAATTGAAGATGGTCGAGTGGGGATGATTTTCAAAACTAGGTCACTTGACATGGAATGACCCATTAGCGAATTGTACGCGCCACGTATGAAGAGTATCTCAGGTAGTTAGTGAGGTACTTTGTAGTGGATCGTATTAAGGAGGAACACTTTCGATATGGATAACTGCTTATACTGCGTACGTATGCTTTGTAAATTCAAGTCCTTCAGTCTTTTGCAAATTTGAGTCTCTGAAATCTTCCTGGACCGTAAAACGGGATAGAGGTTACTATAGCCATTAATAGTATTGCGTCATTGGTTCCAGAACCGGTGTATGGTTTGGCTTTGCTTCATTGACGACTTCGCCATCTATTGTTCGTCTAGCATCTCTGTCATCGAGAGGCAACTGCAATTGGATTTCATTCGTTTACACGAGTGGAGCATATCTACCGGCTATAGTTTTTCTGTATCGAAGTCATGCTGTATGCATTTCTGTAGAATATATCACCTCCATAATGATCCAGATATTTTTGTTGGGGGTCAATGTTTACCTTTTATTGACTCGCAAAATTCTTGGGTCTCACATTCGACCGCACTAACTTGGCGTAATCACATCCGAAAACTACAATCCAGTTGTAATACGTCCACTAACCTCCTTCGCTGTTTAAGTGTATCATCATGGGGCGCTTTACACTGCTGAAAAATTTGCAATTTTTGAGGCGCTGAAGTTCTTTCAGCTATCTTCAATACGGCGTATGGTTTCCTTCAGTGACTATAAGTGTTCTGTGGTCAGTGTCTTCACTGTACACTTCTGACACCTTTACGCTGACAATTCATAATCTAATAAGCCATCTAGTATTTCAAAATTTTGAAAGAGTCCTTTGTTGGGTTCCTGGGCACGTTGGTATTATGTGTAATGAAGAAGCTGATGAGGCAGCGAAGCGAGGATTACAGAGGGCAGTCATTGACCTTTCATCTGTTACTACGTGAGATTCCAAGGTGTCCATAAAGTCGTCTCATCTTGGGATATGGCAAGCCGAACTTGCGCCTTCAAGCTGTGGAAGGTTAATTCTTCATCATCCCATGCGGGCAGAAGTGAAGAAGTAATTCTTTTACGTGCTCATATTGACCACTGCTATCTTACCCATGGTCATCTCTTACGCGGTGAACTTCCCCCCATCTGTGAAACTTGCAACACAACATTTACTGTGGGACACTTTCTTCTGGTGTCTCATGTATAGTACCATCCGACGGCTACCCAATATACCGAATTTATATTTGGATATATTGTAATCCAGGAGGGATTTTAGTGCGTATGGTCGACTCATTCGGCGAGTCCCATACGCGGGGAGAGACATTTTTGCTCTCCTTTGTGCTTACCTGTATTTTCCATACCTGTACAAAATTTTAGAGCTATAATGACCTCGATGTCAGCGAGCCGTGAAGTCCCACAAAAAATTATATTTCAAATAATATTATCTGTTCGTCCGTTAAAGGTCCTAAATCTTTGATTAATTATTTATTTCTGTTAATAATGTTGAGAGTATACCTTTATCATGTGCTGCATACTATGATCTACATTTGCCGACCATTTATTCCGGTGCAATTTCGAAACTAACTGTAACAAGAACAGGAGTAGTTAATTTCATTAATGTAGTAATCTAAAGAATGTGTTGATTTATATGCACGAGTGAAATATATGAAGAATGGTGAAATATACAAAGATAATTGTGACCTATCATTTATTACAATTGAAATATTAAACAATAAATGGAAACTAGTTGAAAGAAGTAAAGAATTCAAAACAGCTAATTTTGGGAATGACATTTTATTTCCACGAAACTACATTAATGTGTGTCATAAGCTGAGCACGATTTGTCGCACTGTCTGAACCGATGATTTTTCTTACTGTAATTCTTCAATGCATTGGAGGTTCAAATCAACATTGTTGCCGATCGCTGATAATTTGTCAAGATAAGAAAACGAAAAGAAACAAACAAGTCATTTTATGCGTTCTGCGCTGCTTTTCTCTGAGGGAATTACAAAAGAAATATTACCATATATGTTACTAGATCAATAAACGTAGTTTACAAAATTTGCATATGTGGCAAAATATCATCTTGTATGACCATTCTATCGAACCTTAGTAAATGTATAAAACGATTACAAGTAGTTTGTGGAAACGTGTCTCACCATAGGGTGTACGTAATGCCTTTGGGGATTGCAATAGGTCTCTCCGCAGTTGATCTTGACACACGGAAGGTCAATACCTCTGACTGACCAGAATCACGCTACGGCCGATTTTATTCCTTTAACAGAGACCTTATGCTCATTTCATAGCAGGTCGAGTGCTTCTGCAAGATACAAGAATCTTTTACTGCGCAGCGCATGTATGCTGAGAGTGTTGCATATCCGCGCGGCGCGGCTGTGTGTCATCGTGTCATGGACGCTCCTTCGTTTTTGAGGCAGAATCAGCAATCCTACCATAGAGAAATTGAAACTTTAAGGTTATATCGTTCTTGTAACGTGTTATGGTTTCATTTCACTCGTTCGATAGGAGGAAATTGTTGAACTGAGGGCTGAGTTCTGATTTTTTAATTATTGTTTTAAAAAAAGGAAATTAGGTGTTCCGATTGACTTAAAAAAATTGTGTGGAAAATGCAAAATCCTGGGAAATCCTCATTACATCAAGCACTCAGTGAGGAGAATAAGTGAACACTGCCTCGATGCGAGTGGTAGAATCAATGGTTAACATGCTGTTACTCCCAGCGGTGGGGAAAGACGACGAGTACATTGGACACAACCACACCTCGTCTTCACCAACAACTTAATCGAAAAATAACATTAATACATATACATCAACCACACCTTGCAAGTTCAGTACATTCACAAAAAAACGACTTAACCTAAAGACACTAAAAAGACTCGCGCATTTAGAGACACACGAAGACCTACAATATAGAAATGCTGAATAAACAAACCGATTACAAGTCACTCACATTGTTTGCCCTCGCGAACTTCAAAACGAACACCCTCGGGAAGTAGCACTCATCCTTGAGGTCAATTCATGTACCCTTGAAGATAGAAACCCTGAACTAGCCAAATACTTATTTATTGAGTTGAATTTGATCGTGCGGAGGTTAATAACCTCCGGTTTTATATCGTTAGAGTAGGAACTATCGTCTAAGTACCAAACATGTATTGTTTTGTTATATTTTGAGATTGTCGCAGGATCTACGAATAGACAAAATAACTCAGCAAACCAGTCAATTGCCTCTTGATTTCTGTGCAGGCAAGCAAATTCTCTCACTGGAGCGCTGTGGGCGTGGGTCCAGCATCGTCATTTGCGCCAGTGGTGGAGCGTGCGCCCACGCAGCGGCCGATGCACGGCGCGTGGCTGGAGGCGCGTTTCCTCGCAGAGCCGCCAGAGCGCCTGATCCGCTCTCGCGCTCAGCCACCCACTCTGTTCGCGGCAACGACGGGAACCGCAACGCTGCTGCCTCCACAAATGCTGCGGCAACCGCTCAGAGCGGAAGCGGCGCAGCGTAGGGCCACGCTAAGGGATCTCAGGGACGCGGTGAGATAACTAACATTCATATTACCTAATATTTTTGAGCCTTTATCGGTGTATAACTTATGGACATGAAAATGACAACTAGCCGTGAATTGAACCCGCGATCTCCTGTACTGACTGTTACTCCACCCATGGCAATGCCTTAGGAAAACTGTCACTTAAATGCATATAACATGTTTGCCACCTGCGTTCACTTATCCCCTGTTTGAGGATGTGCACCAGGTCTTAAGTTGTAAAATGGCCTGGATGTAAAATTAGTAAATCCAAACAATTTACTCGCCCAAATTTTCGGAATGGAATGAAGTGTTTGAAGAGATAAGTGAGTGCAGGGGGTCTAGCGACGAGGTAGCGTTTAAGTAAAAACCTTTGCCAATACCACACCTTCCTGAGTATTTTCAATACATCTGAAAAATTCACCCCTTCAGAATTCAGAGAGATGGAGTAATAGGGGCTAAGGAAGGTTTTCGAATATGGTTGAATTTTTCATCTCGTCTTCTCGAGTAGACATTTGAACCTGTGTACACGAGATTAGTCCTCCCTGGCATTTTAAAGTGAAATATTTGTGCTCCATCTAAGTGATATTTTCCACTCTCTACACGCTACGGGTCACCTATCGCAAAGGGGGTGGCACAGAAACCTGCAGTTTGGAAAAACTCTGCTGAACACGAGGAAGTATCTTGGGGCAAAATTTCACATTTATTCATTTCAAAATACAGAAGTTATTGTATGATGAAAGAAGTGCTCTGCTAATTTTACCTCACAGTTTATGTCAATTGTGCGATTTGGGGGAAAATATTAAAAAAAATAAAACTTTCTACAGTCATTCTTTTAAAACCGCTTCATAATTTAATAGGAAACTTGGTGTTTTTCTTAGTCAGGTATGTAAAAGCCCAATTGTATTGAATTGTTAGACAGTGAGTTAGAATCTCTTAGTTGAAGCAACATGCGAAATCACTGACTATTACACTACAACCCGTATCTTTCTCTGATAGTGAGAAACAATGTTCATAGTTGCACTTTTCTCGTAAAAATACTACAGCTCTTACGTAATAATAATGTGCGTAAAAATACTACAGCTCTCACAAAATGTTGAGTTAAACTGTTGGTTCTGACGTTAATGGAATGGCACATTCTCTTCAAGAACAAAACTGCCACAGTTGCAGCGCATGGTCGTTCGTGGAGTGATGCCTCGAGGAGGTGGGGCGGCGCTAACTACATCTGCAACGGCTTTGCAGAGGGCTTTGTCGCATTATGGAGGGTCGTTGGGCAACGGGGATCCGCGTCCGTTGGTCAACGCACTCGCCGATGGTTGGTTGGGCCACACAGCTTCCGTTGCTGCTCGTCGCGCCGCGCCCTTCAGGTGAGTCAATTACAGGATTCGAGTCAGCGTCCCAGGACTTAGACGAGAATTACCAGGATCCAAAACATTAGTTTTGATACTGAAGACGTATGAGCTTATACGATTCGCATATTAAAATAAATTATTGCATATTGTGTTACTGAAGTTTGAAATATCTCATTTAACCAGGTGATCTTCGAAAATAAGGTAAGTAATTATATTATTTTTGTTTTAAATAATATTGCTTTCGAGCTTTAAACATTGGGAAAGATCAATATATCACACAGTGTATCGCTACCAAGAATACTTAAACATGAATGTTCTATTCAGTAACAATAGTACTCTTACGATCATAATAATGGGACATTTATTCAACTTTTATATGTATTATTTTGTAGTTTCATCTGTTTCTTCGTTTCTAATAGGTTAATAATTCAGTGTCGAACTCCAATTCTCTGGAAAAATTTCATCAGAAGTACTAAATGACTGAGACCTGTACGAAAAACAATAATAATAATGACTAATTAGACTGAATTAAAGACTATTATACAAAAATAATTAGATATACACTGAATTAAAGACAAGTACATATTATAACAGAAGTAAAATGAAATAAATATTAAACTGATAGTGATATAGCGGAGTAAAGAGTTATTTTACGTTTCATTGGATTTCTTGGAATTGCTTGTTGTAAGTAGGCGCACGGCGGTGTTAGGGCCGGTCTAGCAGCACGTTCTAATAGCAACTAAATTGCAGACGACAAAAGAGTTATGGAAATGCTGTGACAGTACTAACTGACAGGCGAAGGTGTAACTAAAAAATACACAGACCCTTGAGACTTAATTTCAGTGAGTATTGTTTTTGAGAGCGAAAACGTTCAGAGGGCGGTCCAAACACCGCCTAGGAGAGCGGTGCAGGGTTAACTTTAAAGTCAGTTCCTAAAACCACTGACACTTTTAATGATTTTCGCTAATTTTTTAAAAGCACTGTTTCCACAGCGTGAATACCGTGGAAATGAAATTGGAAATCAAGTCCTCAAGAGCATATTGAAGAACGTGGGTGACTCAACGTTGTGGTGGCGAGTGATAAGGTGATACGTGCCAAGTCCATGTAATTAAGTATACACTGGGATGGATTCCAATTCCAAAGCAAAACGATTCTGATATTTGGCAGAATCTCCCCTCTTCCACTTCTGCTTCCACCCTCCAACGCGTGACCCGACCATGAAGACAAAATCTACAGAGTGAACGAAACCGAAAAGAAAAAAGATGAACTATTATTTAGTTGATGATCTTCATATATTTGCATTCAGTGTCATTTTTACAACGTAACTGAATTGCATATTAAGGAAACATTGTTTAACGGCTTCCACTTGAAAATATATTTTGCGGGTAAACGTTATCTTTCTCACAATCAGAAAAAATATGTTTATAGTCATAAAAGCAAAATTACACCTTATGTGAGGTGAACTATGGAATCCTGGGCAATTTGACTGCTTTAACATTTAAAATATTCAATTTACTTTTAACTTTAACTTCCGATAAATTTTCAATTACAAACTAATGCTTTAATGATTAACGCAGTTAACTTTTTTCAGTGACGGTGTAACGGTCAAATATCATATTAACTTTGCCCACCTCTGGTACCTACATATGTGTTGTTACGTTCTTTAGCATAAAAACTGTAATGTAAAGAAATAACTTACTAGGCCGAAAGCCTTAAAAAGAGGGGGTATGAGAGGCTACCGAGCTAAGTGAATCTTTACTCTAAAACCCCTAGTCAAGTTCTACTGTATTGTGAGGCCTATCCTCCCAAGTGAACGGGGGTTTTTTGGTTATACCACGGTCACGCGACATTACTTTCAAACCTAAAATTTTAATTGGAGGAATTGATCTAATGTAGACAGATTGTTCATTACAAGCAATAAAAGATTGTCATTCTGTCATTTGATCAAATCTTTTATTGCTTGTTCTAAAGTTTTAAAAACTGATACTAGTAATTTCAATATGGATACTATATTACTACTAATTTACTCACAAAATATATAACACTTTTCATTCTTGGAAAAATATACATTCACTTCGAACTTAAACTTAAAATTTGCGACTTTTCATCGATATTTTTCATTGCAAAAACTGTGTTAGGTTTTTGCAAGTTAGATTTTCGGAAGTTCGGTTTTTCAATTTTTTGGATCAAGATTATGACAAATGATTTACAATTTTCGTAATCTACAAATCATTCCTTATTCATGAAATGTAGACTACTCCTCTAATTCACCATTTTTATGGGGAAATAAGAGACAACACTGAGAGTTTAATAAAATTAATAATAAAAAATAATAAAAGACAACAAATTTTGCCTGCTTTGGGTAGTGCAAAGAAAATTCAGTGAATGGATGTGTAATGGATAAACGTTGGACTAGTGGTAGAGTCTTCCACATCACCGTATCGTTGAGCAGGAGATGTGAGTTCAGATCCTGCATAGATTTGCATATGGGGATTTCTTCACGTACTCCAGACAAATATCGGTTCGGTACTGTAAGTTCCCGCGTAACCCAACATCTCTCCTGTATATTTCACTCACGGTTCAAGACACGGTTCGATATATGGGCCTCATTGCCTAAACCTCGCTAAAAGACTTAAAATAAATTAACAGAGAAGTGATATTTCAAGACAACGGTAAAGACTATTTTGTAAATGCAAAAACGATGTACTTTTTAATTACTAAAGTAATTTGTCGCAAAAACGTTTGTCAACAAGATTTTTTACTTTTTAACTGCATTTTTGAAAATCTATAAAATGTTTTCCATCAACTGTTTGTGATCTATTTAGTTTACGTACAACATCAGGAAAGGATATTTTTACGTAGCTAGACAATACAACAATTAACGAAATTTTTTCAATCTAAAATATTTTTTTCAATCTAAAATATTTCTGGTAATATTCATTTTGTTCTCCATTTCTATGTTACTTGGTATTTTGTTTGATTTTTTGAATAAATTAAGGAATTTACAAAATACGAATGGTTAAAACTTAATTTTGTAAACTATGAGACACCATTTTAAAATATCAGATAATTAGACAATATTTAAATCTTTATGAAGAAAACCTGACAAATACTACAGAATCTCGCCAACATATTATGAATAATTTTTCAATTTGTGTAATAGCGAGGGAGAAACTCGTTAAATATGTTCAGAAAAAATGTAACAGATGGCGAAGAATATCTTAGGTCAGCGTTGTCCAATTGGCGGGTCGCGGGTCGTATGCTTTTCATTAGTTTTATTCGTCGGCAACAATTTGCCAAACACTATCCCGTACCGGTCCGATCGATACAAAAGTGTGGGGAAAATGATCCGCAGGCTAACATAAGTTGAACAAAATCTTAGACTCATTGAAGTTATTTTATCCTCAAAAATTCGTTTACAACAATGAATTCATCAAATTAAAATATTGCTGAAAAAGTATTTTTGAGGAAAGTAAATGTATATTTTGATAATGTACGTGGCTGAAAATGACCAGAAAAGAGATTTTATACGGTCATTTACAAGAATCAGAAGCAATTGAGTTATATCTCGTGGCGTCGATTTTTTCCATCTTATTCCTTTGAGCGAATTAGGCACGTTCTTCCGTGATTGCATCACATTGATTGTTAAGGATGAAATACCCAATCTAAAATTAATTTGTAAATTCTTTGAGGTGAAGTTTGTCCCAATGTTATGTCCCAGTAAAGCACTTGAGTCATCGAGGAGTAGGGACGCTAGCGATACAAAAGAATTGAAGTATGGATACTTTTGTACTTGATATTTCATGGATACATATATTACAGGTACTTCGGTGATATAGATAAAAATGTAGGTTTTTTTTGATACCATGTACAGATATTTGTTTTTACGTAATCTATCCTCACTTCTTTGTTTTTTAATTCTAAACATTTAATTAGATTCTATTTTTCAGAGCGTGATGTTCAATCGTTTAGTCATTAGCACTGTCTATGGAAACTGACTTCACTAAGATTTTTTTTTCGTGTAACTTAGATTAGATACAATTGAAAATATCTTCTCCCCTCCCCCAATCGCTCCAAAGGAAAAGAATGTATAGAATTTGTGACAATCCGTAAGTTGACTCGTCTGAAAGGTTAAGAGTCAACTCATAGAAAACTTCATCAAAGTGCCAGATAAATTTTCATATAGGGAAGATAAATGGGGATACAAAGAATATATCATTTAGCTGTAGGATATTTGTAGACAGGAATGCGTCTTCCAATTAATTTCAAATTTTGGTGCGCAGATGATTTCACAGGCATTGTTAACTGAAAAGCTTCCTCACACGGGGCGATTCGCTTTCGGCTCGTCTGAAGTTCTGCATAAGCGTGAAGAATGAACTGTACGACGCTACCAGAAAAAATACGCATACGGGCCGATTTCCCTCTCCGTCACCGTCGTGTCCCATCCTGTCAAATTAGTTACTTGAGTCGATGTCCCTCTCAGTTTTTGATAACGAGTTCTAACCAGGAAGAAGCAAAACTTATTCATATTAGTTGAAAGTAAAATATTGGTGTTACGATTACTAAGGCAAAGAGAATCTGTATTATGTGATTTATCAGCATGGAACATTTTCTGGGGCCATCCTTTGTGCCTAAATGTAGAAAAAAGAGAACAAATAAAGCATGTGGTATCATTAATGAACTTTTTTCAACTCCCGGTTTAAAAAGGAAAGGAGGATTAGAGAAGCTGACTTTCGTCGTTTCGACGAATACTTGAAAGCAAAATCCGTTTTTGGTTTTTTAAAACTATGTCTCTCAGCTTTGAGTGCTCTAACGCTGATTCTGCTACTGCTACTCTTTTATAATATAAAATTTCATTTCGCAATTGTTTTAGAAAAATAAAGTAAATGTGAGTGGTTCTTCGAATTGACGAAATCTTGGCTTTCATTTGATTTTTGAAAGCGGGAGCATGCTATTCACTGTGAAATTTGACTGATTAAATTTTCAAATGTATAAAAGCAATCGTGAATTTTTATCCCGTTTCCCTTGTTTCCACAAAATAAACAACACTATCATTTACTTAAATCATGCGTTGCAATTCTAGATAACGCCAGTTGAAGATAATTTATATCAACTAGTGGTTCCGTGCAAAAATTTTGCAGTCATACTAACATGAGAGCGCCATTTAGTGGGGCCATTGCACCGTGAGAGCAGTAAATAGCCTATTGCATGCAAATACTCAGTAATTAGTTTTGTGTGTAAATAAACGAAGAAACTTTAATAAGGAACGTTGACTTCCTAGAAATTAATCTATCCAAGAATACCGCCAACTTGAAGACTGTACATGAACGTACTATAATTCCAATTACATTTTTATTTTTAAACAAATAATAAAATAAATAGTAAATATTTAAAATGTTGTATTACGATATCGTTCACGTTTAGAAAATAATATTTCAATGGTACCTCATTTGTTGTAATTGGTTAAGAATTACGGAAGTAGAAAGGGATACCTTTAATAAACTACGATTTAAAGAAGGTGTATAATAGTATTACTTGGAACCATCAATATATCCTCCATTTTCATATCCTTTAGTATTTGATGTACTATTCTCGACCATAATAAAGCATAGCTTTACTTATTGAACCTTGGATGTCACCAGTGCAAATCCCGTATACTTCGTGATGATGGACCTGGGTCCTGCTGACATCATCAAGAAAGGGGGAGATGAAGGGCAGACGGATGATGTTCCGCGAACATCCAATGATTTAGCAGAATTCTTGGAGAAAGTGCAACCAAAACCAGGTGCGTATTTCTTTCCTTCATTCAAAAAAAGACTTCAACCATGGTAAATAAAAAAAGAAATTAACATACTCATTTATATAATCATGTAATACTACATTAGCTTAGTAACATTAACATTTTTTTCAAACAATCTCCGTAATTGGTCATTTTATTTCCTTATTGTTGAGTGAGATTTATTGCTTGTAATAAAATCAATACCTGAACTAATAAAGGTAATAAATTTCCGCGATATCATTGGAATAAAGTATCATTTGCTGAGACCAGCGAGACCTTCATTGCCGCGACCTTCATTTTCACGGATGTAGGAAATAATGCGTTTAGTAAAGAACGTAGTTTGTGCGTGGAGAAGAAAGATCACGCATTCCACTAACGTTGATACGAGTGAAGAATATCTAACAGTCTGCGTGCAAAGGGAAGGAGCAGTGATATATTCGTAGTGTACAGGTATGTCTGATAAAACTAATGTATGTAGTGGAGGAAAAATTAGAAGCACTATTAAAGCAGTAAAGTTACATATTTCAAAACATTATTCTATATCTCTTTCTTAGTGACAACTTATCTTTCCAATAGCATTATTAATTTTGGCATAACTTTAATTAGGTGTGGAAATGAAAATGTACAGAGTAAACTTTTCGACAATATTAAAGATTCAAAGTGGAATTTAAGTGTTTTGACATTACATTTTATTGAACTGGGTTTTGCTTTCGTACAAAATCGAAAAAAAAACGAACGAAAATCTGGCACGTATGTCAAAGTACGTCAACTGAGAGATAGATACGGTTGCAAGAAACACTACAGTATTTTGTATAATTGAACCAATTGCTGGCAACTCTCCGTGCTCTGATTGTCAGCTGTCTTCTTTTTTCCATGTTAAAACGGAAGAGACAAAACAGCGTAACCAATCAGCATTAGGCCGCACCAATCCTAGACGCGTTCCGACGTCAGTCAGCAACCCGCTAAGCACGTAAGCAGATTAACTGTCTGTATGCTAAGCACATACTTAAGCTTTCACGCTCTGACAATCGGATCCAATTCGTCGCTTAACGAATGTCATTAACAATGAATGGATTGGATGGTTTTGAGATTTAATGACCAACAAATCGTTGAAAGAGGTACAAACGTAATTTTGATAAGAGTGAAGCTGGATCCCCCAGAAGGTGATTACACTACAGTTGTATTAAATTTCAAAGGAGAACCCACCTTCATTTTATATCACGCCCCAAATTCATTTTATTTTCCTATAAAATAAATATCAGACCAAAATATTGAATTAAACACATAAGTAAACCTATGAACATCGCCCATACTCTTCACCAATTCGTCTGAACATTAGATATGTCTTCTGAGATATTTCTGAGAAGAAACATAGAAACAAACCGGCATAAAAAGGTTATTTAAGTATTTTTTGTCTATATAATACAAAAAGTGTTGTGATCTCAAAAAAATTCGATCGTGAGGTTATAACGGGAATATCTGTTTTGGGTGTCCCGATTACTGAAAAAATTGTTTTTAGAATGACGTCTCCCATTCTGGATAAACGGATGGGTCAATTTCACTCAAAATTCGTATTTAGCTTAGTATCTGCTTGTTGTCGATGCATGTGCTCCGAATTCGTTTTTCCTTTAATATAAATGGTACTTCATATACAAAACGAAAACCCACTCCACGTGCAAAATTGCATTCGTGTAACTACACTAAAATTATTTTGACTTAACACGTACAACATTGTTAATTGATTAATGGAAAAAAACTTAAGATATCGCAAAATATCTTGCAATAATATTCAGAAAATTTTGTAATTCTAAAATTAGAAATATAAAACATATTAATGATCCTCAGAGTCCCCCAAGGGAGAATTAGTTTTAGATATGAGTGAAGGATGTATTAATTACGTTTGTTAAGTAAGTATTTTCGAAATTAGCCGGGTACATGTTTCCAAACAAAAATTTTAGACGTATTTCAATGATATAGATTTATGGGAATTTCAGAAATTTGATAACATTTCAGTTCGTAAAAAAATGAAATCAAATTTGATTTGAAAACGATTATTTCCTTTGCGACTGTGTCATTAGTTTCATGCATTAAATAATTTCTTTCATCAATTTTGTAAATACTTAATTTAAATGATTATGATTAAAATGTTTGTAAAATTAGACAAATATTATTTTTCTTTATCAAGTTGTAGATACTATTAATTGGTTTTTAAAACTATGTATGAAAGTGCATGCAGAAGTTTCCTCCATTAGTTAGAGTATATTATGCAAAATAATAATTGTGTAACCTATCGCAACAACACTACGAATCCGGGCTAATTACGCTAGTATACTCCAAACGTAAAAGCTGAAGTATCACGAGAAACTGTTCCCCGCCACAGAAAAATCTATGATGAGATTCCTCTGTTTGAAGAAATTTATCGAATCCAAATATACAAACCATGTTGGATGATTAACGCTGTCCCGTGAGTAATGTTGCGAAACAGTCCTCGAATAGAGCGTTCGTGTTTTTTGTGTAGGACCACCCGTACGTGCGAGCAGCGGTGCCTGGCGAGCAGCGCGTACATTGGCTGTCATCTTGGAGACATTAGCGACGCACGGCCATCCAGCGCCTGCACGCTGGGCGTCGGCAAGCGAGTGGCGACCCCTGAGTCGTGCAGGACGCTTCCGATTGCTCTTGGCTGCTCGCGACGGCGTACGAGCACAGGTAAGTAATTCAACACAATCTTGTACCAATGAGTGTCTCGATGTAGTGTTAACACCATCTCATAAGATCGCTTCTCCCTCCATTAACGATTCAATTTAAATACCTCCTATCTCCTTTTATCTTTCTCTTTACATTAAAATTCATTTTGCAATTTTTATTCATCCGAACATTTAAGATTTTAGAAATGGGTTTTCGGGTTGATTTATTAAAAACATTTTCCTTTTTTACGCCAAAAATATTTTGGAAAAATTCAGGAATAACAATGTAGTTGAAAATTACAAAATATTTTTTTCTCTCAAATAACAACTGTTGCTCTGTGCGAAAAAAAAAACAAAATGACTGAACTATATGAGAAATTGCGTGTGATTCATCAATAAACTAGTGATGTCAATCCATTGCACTGTTGGCGAGGCAAGTGATGATTGCTCCGGTGAGGTGACTGCGAGCGATTACCTGCTGGCAAGGCAAGTGATGTAGTGACTCTTCCCCGTGTGTGGGACTCGCCGAATATCTCGACCATACCCACTAAAAAACCCTCCTGATGTCAACAACTATTTAAATACAAAGATGAAAGAAAAAAAAGAGAACCTAATACATTATATCATAGAAAAAGGAAAAAAATTCTAAATATTATACTTTCTAATTACAGAAACGAAGGATGAAAAGAAAGAACACAGGAAAGAGGAAAAAAGGATGCAAATTTTAAACCCTCCCGAGAACTTGTGGGAGGAACCCCGATCTACTCATAAAATTCAATAGTTTATTAACACTAACCGTTTCATTTCCGAGAATGGTTGGTAAATCTGCAGCCAGAACAATTTGTCTCAGTATTCTCGTGTATTTTCTACAATCAGTTAGTAGGTGACGCACTGTCAGAGAAGAGCTACACTCCTTACAAACGGGTTCATCATCAAGTAGCAAACGATACCGATAAGTGAGAGGACAATGTCCTATGCACAGACCGGTCATGAAAACACCGCACCCGACTGACCTACAGGAACTGCTCCATGACTTAACAGAGGATTTGATAAGTCGAAGCTTATTCCCTTGAACATCCAACCACTCATTGTTCCATTCCCTCACAATCCTTGTCTTGATGGAATTTAAGAGATCTCGTTTTAGAATCGTGGAGAAATCCACGCGATTCTTGAGGCATGCCGTTTTTGCGGAAACGTCTGCTTCCTCATTTTCTCTGATACCCACGTGTCCGGGAACCCAGCAAAACATTATGTTCTTTCCATTACTTTCGAGTGAGAAAAGTACATCCTGGATGTTCTGGATCAGTTTATCAGCTGGATACATGTTCTGGATTGCTTGAAGGGCACTCAGCGAATCAGAACAAATCAGGAAATGTGATCCGCTGGAGCACTTTGTTGATCGCAATGCTCTTAATATAGCGTAGCACTCAGCGGTGTAAACGCTGCATAGGTCGCCTAGACGGACAGGTCTCAAAGGGAAAAACCACAGAGCAGCCGACACCATCATCTTACTTCGACCCGTCCGTAAACACAGGGATACGGATTTCACCTTGTCGAGGATTAGGTGAAAGTATACCCTCAACATCGGAGCTGGAGTGTTCTTCTTGTCATGATGCAGAAGATCGAAAATAATCTTCGGCTTGTGCAAAGCCCAAGGAGGAGACTTACTAAAACCTTAGTGTAAAACATTAGGTGTGCGTATATTTAAGATTTCTAAAATTTGTTTGGAGCGATATCCAAAAGGTTTGGTTGCTCTCAGTCTGTTGTTGTAGAAACGGATGAAAGAAGAGGAAGGATGAAACACCGCGTTGTGCACCAGATTGTCGGGTAAAGTTAGAACGTGGCAAAAGTGTCGTAGCATGAGGAGTGGCCGCCGGAGGTAAAGAGATGGTTCGCCACTCTCGGCATACAAACTCGGAATGGAACTAATGCGGTAGGCTTCCGTAACTAGTCGAATTCCTGCATGGTGGACACTATCCAATTTCTTTAAATAGCTTGCACAGCAGAGCTATATACAACGCAGTCATAATCGAGCCGAGATCTTATGAATGCTCGAAAAAACTGGTCCAAGGAGGATCGATCAGCGCCCCATTCCCTGCTACTCAGGCACTTCAATAAATTCAGACAATTTAATGTTCTCGCTCTTAGGTCTGTCAGATGATCAATCCAATTCAGTCTCTGATCAAAGATTAGACCTTAGAATTTTACAAAAGGATAGAATTTTAGAACGTTGTTCCCCAGGGCGAGGTGAGGTTCTGCAGAAGGTTTGGTCGCCTCCTAAAGAACACAGCGTGTTTTCTCAGCAAACGGAAACCTGTCGTTTTCGACCAGTGGTATAATCTATTGAGAACGAGTTGGATTTGTGCCAAATGCGAAGTGGGTTATCTCCACGGTGTTCACGTCTCTTCTCGCTCTAAGACAGAATTCAGCAGTCGGCCTCTGGGGCAATCGCTCGACTAGCCCCACAGTACATTGTGCGCGTTGAAATCTCCAAGGAGGAGGAATGGTCGAGGGAGCTGGTGAATCAAATCTTTGAGGGAAGTCTCCGAGAAATCTCGTGTCGGAGGAAGATATATAGAACACACGGTCATAGCTGGTACGCTCTGAATCTTTACTGCTATAGCCTGGATGTGGGTTTGTAGGAGAACAGGTGCGAAGAGGATTGTGTTTCTAAGAAACACGGCAACTCCTCTTGCTCTATCTCCCGTGGTGTCGTCATATCTGAAGCTGCTGTATCCTCGCAGAAAGGGTGCGTGTTCTGGTGAAAGGTTGTTCTCTTGTAGGCAAATACAGATCGGATTACGACGCACTAAGAGTTGTAACTCTTCACGTTGAGTTCTATAACCATTAAGATTCCACTGAAGTATGGAAGCCATTACTTTTTGGAACCTTCGGGGTGAGGCTCTTCAATATGCATTTCCGCATCACCGTCGGACAATGCACATTGCGACTCGGAGGTAGGACGAACAGAGACATTTTTCTTTCGTCTCTGGGACTTCTTCGATGTAGTTGGCTTTGATTTTATGAAGTCAACAAGGTTCAGGGGTTTAGCCTTCGAACCTTGCTTGGTTTTTGTCTGTTTAATACTGGAAGAAATACTAGCACACTGGTGGCCTTCGTCTGTGTATTAGATGGACGGGGTGTGGAGAGAGTCTTGGGCTTGACAGGAGTTTATTGGATATTTCTCTTGCCGCATTTGCACTGGCATGTGCACGACGTTGTCGAATACACGTCAGTGAAATCGGCCCGGACTGACACGCTCTTCTTGATTACAGGAGTCTTGGCTGCGGTGGAGTAATTGGTTGAAAATACAGGGTATAAAGCCGGGTTCGTGTGCTTCCTTCCCGCATTTACCGCATGTTTCACGGCCCTTACAAGATGTTGTTTTAGGTCCAAACCTCTGGCACTTGAAACAGCGCAGACGATTTGAACAAAGGGTCGCACCGACAGGTTGAGCCATCCAGCTTTAATATCTTCTGTAGAACACCATTAACCTTCCTCATGAACTGACTGACCTCAACTACGTGGTCAGCCTCCCATTCCGCAACTAGATCTTCAGTTGACATATCCATGATATCCCAGCAACGTACCACCCCTTGCTGCGATTAAGCGCGGCATGGAGCTTGCACGTCACATGAACTCTCCCAAATTTTCACACTTTGACAGGGTTAGGGCATGTTTGTTGGAGTTGGTTTCCAACAACACGGATTCATTTCGTAACCTTTTTATGTTCTTCGGTGTACTACATATTCTTTGAAGTTCTTTATAAATGTAAAAGGGCGAATCCTTTTCCAAGGTTCCTTCCTTTCTTTTCATTATAATAAGATCATTCTCGTAAGGAATGCTCTGTAACTTTTCTTTATCTTGTGAAGCGGGAGGTCGGGCAACCCTCGGCCGCTTCGAAGACGTTTGGGTGGAATACTTACCTTGCGGTACACCCACTCCGCAAGGCAGGGCAAACGAAGAATCATTCATTTTGGTCCCACGGGTACGGAGGAAATAAATGTCCGGTGACGTGGAGCCCCCGTATCACGCCACTAAGCCTTGCTCAACTGAGGTGCGGCAGTTGCCCCAAATGTTGTCTGCTAGCGAGTGTTTATCCTCAACACTTATTCACCTCATCGACGCGTAACACACCTTGAGGTTGCGGGTTTCATTATAGAGGTTCAATCCGTACTCGCGACCCGGCCAATGAAGGCAAGATCTCCGCCCTTCCAAACATGCAACTTTCCACCATCGCGCCAATGGTGGTCGCTGAAGCATGCCCAAAGCTTACGGTGTTCGAGGACTGGTGGCGCAGTACCAGTCCCCAGCTCGAGGCCGTGGGTTCGCCAAGCCCATGCTTAGTCGAAACTGAGCCCCCTGCGGGGGAAAGAAGACGAAAGAGAAGAAGGGGAAAATGAAAGATACCCTAGCTCTAATATCGTCGGGATTGTAAAGAAGAAGAGATGACCAAGGAAGGTCAGGAAAGAGAAAGGAAGGAGCCTCGCACAAGTAAGTGGAAGTAATGCCTGACTCAGCTCGCGGCATTGTGTTCACGAAACACGTACATACTAGATGTAAGTCCCGTGGGGGGAGTGCTGAGTGCGAGGCGAGTAAATGAACAAGTCCGTGAGTGCGTCCCGCAGCGAGAGCCGACAGGGCGGGGCTGTCATGCTGAGGTGTGATGGTGCTGCTGAGCGTGCTGGCGAGGTGAATGATTCAGTCCGACTGACCGCTAGAGAGCAAGTGCTTCCACGCAGGGAGAGTCGACATGGCGCGGCTCCGTAGTCGAATGCTGACCTGTGACGACTACTTGCGTCGACTGACTGCTAAAGAGCAAGTGATGAGTCCCAGAGAACTCCTGCCTCATGTCGAGTAAGGACGCCCCCAGTCAGCGGCTCGCCTGTCAGAGACTCGCGGTGCCAGCGCAATTTATCTGCCAATCAAAGCGGGACGTCGTGACGTCAAGTTGACCGTATCGATCTATGGCGTGACGTGATAGTCGAGCGTGTAACTGGCGGAAGTGCCGTGTCGTGGACTCCAGTATAATTATTAAATGAGGCGTAACATCTACTTGACCAATGATATTTGATAAAATTATTCACAGAAGCTCAACTTTTAAGAGATGTCACTCGATATGTCACAAAGAATGTAGAGTACACAGATTGTTGATCTCGATATAGAGACTAGTTTCGTAACGAGATCTCTCCTCCCAAAATAAATACTCAGGTTATGTAGAAAACAGGACAAGGTTTATTTTTCGGTTGAAGTATAAACAAATGATAGAATCTAAAGCACCAGGGTGACAACAACAGGCGCATAAAAGTAATGTCAACAGTTTCCTTTACACAACTCACGACTTTGCATAACTTGGTGGTTGGTAAGAGAGCTTCCGTCGTCTGCCGCAAGGTGGCGCTGAGCTTCTCAGTCGACGGGAGTCTTCACAATTTGGCCGTGTGATGGCGTTTGAGTACGAGGATCTGAGATTGTCCGTAAGGCGACGTAATGGAGAGAGTTCCGTCGTCTGCAGTAAGGTTGCGCTTGAGTACAAGCTTCTGAAGATGGTTTCACTGTATGCAGTAAGAGAGCGCTGCTATTCAAGCTTCAGTAGTTAGTTTCGCTATATGCCGTAAGAGCGCGTATCGTGGTGTCTGAAGATAGCTTCGCCGCAGGTCGGGCTATTGCGCAGAGCTGGATCTTTTGATATTGAGGTTAGGATCGGAGACGATTCTTCCTCATCAAGAGAATCCGTCGTGCTGAATTTCTAGCCGCTGATGTTGGTATAATCTAAACTTTAACAGGAGAACATCTACCCATACATCCTCGACGCGTTAAAGACGTAACATAGCGTCAAGGTTCGTCTATTCAAGCTTTCTCGAAACATCTTAATAAACAGATCCAAGCTTTCTCGTAACTTCCTAATAAATACACGACGTACGCTTGATCATACATACGACGCGTGCGTCTCATGAAATCTCCTAATGTTTACAAATTGCATTGTATGTAGAAACACTCTTGCGGACGGTGTTTATTATTCTGACCTTGGATCTTGAGCCTCTGAGTCTTTCGTCTTGACGACGGCATAAACAACATGGCGTGTAATACCTCGGCGTAACAACATGCATCTCTACGTATTAATACATGGGGGAGTTTATCGTATATGTAGTAAGGTACGTCTACACCTGTCAATTTTTAACAAAACAATTTAATTTTCATTGCATACATTTGGTATAAGTACACTACTCACCACTTTTGAAATATAGACACATTTCAATGTAACAAAATTTACTATTAATGTAAACAATGCCAACAAATAAGCATCACTCATCACTCACAAATAAATCAACGTGTTAACATCATACAAGCATTAATCAATAGTTATTAACATCACACAAGCTATTTTTCATAATACACGGCTCGGATCAAAACTGAGATATTGAATAGATATTTCTATGGCTTTTCAAAATATCTGTCTCTTACAATTAAAGAAGTTTGTGTAAAAACAACACCACGTGTTTAAAAGTAATTACCATGTTTAATCACCAATGGAACGATATTTTCATTCCACTCTTTTTAGCTTTTAGGGAAGTATGTCGCAATGGAGGGACGGATCTCTAAAAACTAAATTAGAATAACTTAACTATATTTAACTATGAGTATGCCTTGACGTCATCACGTTCAAAAATAGTAATATGCCACAAAAGAGTAGACCACTATCCGCTAGCCATTACTGCGCAGAAACTAGAATTTGAGTCAGCGCGTTTGGCGTTGAAAGAACTCCTCAAATATTCCATTGGAGAGAGAGAGAGTGCAGACTAAATGTAAAAATGTAAACTAAATAATAGAAGAGGTTCAGTTGAGAAAACTGTGATGTTCACAATAAAAATTAAATACTTTCTCACAATCAAAATTAAAGATGATTAAGGAATGAATTGAGATCAATTATTATGTACAAAATGAAGCAGGATATGAACAGCTGTGTAAATACCCAATTCTCATTCTTCTTTGCCGTTGCATTACTGCGCCGAAATTCTCCCAATCAAAGGCGGAATATTACCAACAGAGCCGTCGTGAGAACGGGTAAGCAAAGCCATTACCCCGAGTGCGTAAAGCATGGTGAAACGAAAGTGAAAATATATATCGTTTCGGCCAGCAAGGATCACGAATGACGAGTGTTACTTAGCTAGGTTCAGTTATTGTGTGAGTTTACTCACTAGACACATCGTGAATTTGAGATAGGTGGAACAGCGCCTAGATAGGATCCATATTGCTGTATCCGAGTATTACCACTGCGGTGGTTAGTCGCAGAGGGCGGTTGTTAGCCGCAGAGGGTAAACTTTTCATACGCCACAGCTATTTAAACTGAGACATGGAAATGAAAAGTTACAAATTTTATCTTGCCCCACCTTGGAATCGAACCGGGATGACTTGGTGACGAGCAATCACGCGAATGAGGGGAGCTGTATAATCAGTTACTTTATGTGGAGTCAGTACTTAAGAAGGATAAATTAATAAAGCATTTTCAATTAATGAATCACACAGTCCCAAATCTCACCCAAAATTTTGGAAAATCCTTCAAATAACAAAACACTGTAGCCAGCGCTCAAAGAAACTACAGTAAGCTCAAGTTGATTAAAACATATCAGAGTAAAATCAACCATGACACTGGAAGAACTCAAAGGAATGGCGATCCTTTACTGAAATGAATAAAATATGACGCAGAGGAATGGAATTTAAAAACGTTCTGTATCATTTTGCTCTTTTCCAGGCCAGGGAAATATAATTGTCGTCTAATATATTTAAATAGTAAATCTTGATTTTTAATTCGCCTTTGTTCCTTTCCTAACGTTATAGGTTGTTTTATATTCAAAAGTGAATAATACATGCATTGTACGAAAAATGTGGAAGGGATGTACCCAAGGCTCAGCAAGTGCGCCTATACTTCGGAACATTTAGAAGGACACAAGTGTATCGCAATTTGCCCTTAAATTCTGTACATTCTTAATGCTATGTTGTCTTCATATCCTATTCTTAATATTCCATTTTTGAAAGATGTTTCAGAAGGTAATTTATTAATAGATTCCAAAGTGTTGGCACACACCAAGATCCTTATGGATGTCCCTTTATTGTTTCCTTAGTCCAATTATTCTATCCTAATTATAAAATAGCGTTCCGATTTATAAAATATATGACAAGATTTATCAAGTTTTTGTCAAAATTAACTTTTCTGAACTGTTCCACTATTAACAGCCCAGATGCACTGTCGAATGCTCCTTGTACACTATTGATAACATAAAAGGGCCCATTTATTTTTCTAAGTCCCACGCTCTGACCAGTTTTCTGATCTGTTAGGTTTGCAACGCCTCTCTCCTCTTGCTTCCCCTTCGACAGGGGAAGTTTCGTTCGACCAATCGTAGGTCTATTTGAAACGGCGCCCATATTTGGAAGACTAATAGTACCGCTGGTAAATCGTAACGAGATAAAATGTTTCATTACACCGCTATTAAAGAAATATTTTGTATTTTTTTATTATACACATTTTGGACTTCTATAACAAAAATATTCTGTATATTCTTGACTTCAATAAACTTTACCATTCTCTATATTTAAACGACATCTCGAGATTCGTTGTCTCGAGAGGTCTTCATAGGCAATGTAAACGATATTAGACTTTATATAAAAAACGTTTGCGAAATACTATGATAAAATATAGTTTTTAACAGATTTTGAATATAATTGCAAAATATCGTATGGAATTGGTATAATTCAAATCACAAATTACTTATAAATATTCCTATAATTTCTTATATTTATACAGTGAAGTAAAGAAATCAAATCTCATTGCCTACAAATGATGTGTATTGTCGAAAGTAATTTCACATAATTTGCGATTCTCTTAAGTTTTTCATATATGTGAAAAGGAATTAAATAAATATAGAAAACGTTTGTCTCAAATATGAACTAATAACACAAAAGTTTAATTCTCGAGTTATAAATAATATAAAACTACTTAAGGAACAAATAAATTACATCTACTAGTGACATATTTATCCACGATATAACAATTTGGTAGTAATCGTGCGACCTAAAAAGTAATCAGAGATCAATAGTATGAAAACCTCGTTGACGAATTTTTTTACAATTGAAATACTTTATATATTCTACATACTTAACTCACTCCTCATTTATAATGTTAGTATCGATATTCAGTATTATTTATTGATTTCCAGAGCACGGGACGAACATTGTCATTTAGAAACATTCTTTGCGGGTATATAACTTTTTACGAGGCAACGTGGATGTTACATTTGTGAAGATAAACGTATTAGTCAGACATTCAGTATAATATTTACAGTAAATTGAAATCGAGCGAGGCAGTTAACAAGGTCGTATTTAGTTCTATATGATAAGTTATTGTAACTTGTAGTTCCCCGTATGACTGATTCAGTGTCATATTCTAAGGACTTGTTATTTTAAATCTAGAAATCTTCTCCAATTAACGTAACATTTTGCCGTCAATTCAACAGAGAAGTTCATATTTTCAATAAGTGTTCAACAAATATGGGATATTATACGAAATATGTTTTTTCATTGTAATATTTACGTTACTTATGCATAATATTTTAATGGTGTTCTACATTTGACTGGTTTTTTAATGTTTGTAGAAAAAATAAATTTATCTACAATAATGTAGTGTAATGAGAAAAAATACAAAATAAGAATACAGGGACCCAGAAGATGATTCTAAACTAGCATCAAAACATTGACCACGCACGATTAAAATGCAATAGACTGTTTAACAAAAAATAAGTAATTGATTGTTTATAATAAAATTGCATAATTAATAGAGTATATACCTTTTTCTTTAGTAAATATTGTTCTCCAAATGTATAATGTTGTAAATCTAGATGCTATATGAATAAATATTTATTGAAAATATAGTTTGGATATATATTAGACCCGTTTCCTACTCAATNACAGTACAAACTGCGTATGACCACGTGGAGGACAATAAACTAATTTACTCTCCGGAAGCAAGCAAGGGACCATCCCATCAATTCCGATCAAGTGCCCTAAGGCAGAGGCGGTTTCAAATTTTTTTTGCGTAAGTTCCTAGATAAGATAAAAAGTTAGCTGCGAGTTATAATACATATATAGTGTGAAAATATGTTTGTAATTTAACGCAAATATGTTTGTAAATTTACATGTACAAGTTATTATCGAACTATAGATTATTCTGAGTATAGTGTTTAAAAATCATAAGAGTTGAAAAAACACTAAATTCACGATTTATTGTTACAATAAACACGCCCCTAGACAAGTCCTAGAGAACCTGTATAAGAAATCCGCCTCTACCCGAAGGAAAAACGGAGAAAAACACGGGCCAGGATGGGGCTACAGAAATAATGTACACAACCGTGCCAAAGTTGAGTACACATAAAACTAAATTAATATGAGCCATACGGCAACACAATCATGCAAGAAAATAAAACTTCCCCTCTCGAAGTGAAAGCAAGAGCGAGATCCGTTGCAAACCTAACAGATCCAAAACTGGTCAGAGCGTGGGACTTAGAAAAATAAATGGGCCCTTTTATGTTATCAGTAGTGTACATCCATGAATAACACGAACGTATATTGTGTCGTGACTGTACAGCATTTATCAAAAAGTGTATTGCGTCTTCTATAGCTTTCCCCCACCGAAAACCATACGGGTGCTCACATAATTGTCCTGATTTTTCCATGTGGTCACCAAATTCTATTGTAGCTATTTATCCAGAATCTAATTCATGCTTGGCAACAAAGTTATTCGCCTATATTAACACATTTCATGTTCATACTTTTGTCCACTTGAAAATATTTTATTCCCCTATCTTCCATTGAATTGGGAAATGATTTAAATGTCCACATTTTTATTCAGTAATGTATTATCTTCATACATTATCATGTGTAGTTAGATTCGTATCAGCATCTGATGGTTTATCATATCAAACCCAGGAGCCATTTTAGGGGGCAATTGTTGGATCAATGTATCCAGTTGAACTTATGACATATTTACAGTACCAACCGCCAATTAAAAATTGTCGAAACGTTTAATTTAAAATATTTTTTATATTTAATCCTTAACTATGGCCACCTTTGGTATACCTACTTTGATAATTCCGATCGTTACAAATTAAACACAGTAGTGCATAATTTAGGTTATTATCGATGTTCAGCTAAACATTTAACCTAAAATACAATAAAAACTGAAAGCGTCATTGTACGTCAAACGACTATGAATACTATAAATAGCAAACAATACTAAAAAAAGGAGATTCCTCCTCCTCAAGTTTATATTAAAATGAGCACAAAGAATATACACAAAAAACACTTGGGAGGTAAAAGTCAAATAAAGCAGGGTATGACGACGATACGTCAGCTATAACTGAAAAATACTCGTATTTTATGTAAATAAGGGAGTTCCTTTTTCGTAGTTTTTTCTTAATGTTGAAATGCATTCTTATACTTGTCCAAGAATTTTTCTTCACTTTACAGTCAGGGAGCAAATGGACATCTTTAAATTTTTAGCTTATTTATGTGCAATAAAGGCCAAAATATTTAATTTCTTATCATAATGTATACATAAAACTTTTTGAATTAACTTATTAACTTAATGCTTAATTTACAAATTACTTAATATTTTCCTCACTGCACATTCTCGATCATTCTAGGTTTCAATTCAAAAATATACTTTATGTTCGATGAATGTCAAACCGAAGAAAAAATAGTGATTGGAAAGAATTGCACATTCCTGCCTCAGTATGACCACCATTCTCATTCTCATTAGTTTATTCTTTGAGACGCAAAGAAGTGCAGATTCATTCGATACTCGTTGTATGTTCCAAGGATAAAAATATCTCAGAAAAACAAAAACATTTTGTATTACAACACTGAAAATAATTAATTCTCCACGGCAGCACGATAAAAGAATAACTTATGATTCATTGTACGTCAAGCAAGAGTAACTTTTTATACGCTATTTCGAGTAATTCAGTCAAATAGAGGAATAACGTTTTACTCGTCATTCAATGTGTTGAATAAAAGATAAACTTTTTATTCGTCATTCATTGTTTGTCGAATAATATAATATATTTTTATTCGTTATTTTTGCTTCGTAAAATAATGAATTACTTTATCATGTTCTTATTCTTTTATCAAAAAGAGTGACTTTCTGAGTATGAGCAATTGCGTGTGAGATATATGGACAGGAAAGGAGTAGTTATTTACAGCTTTTTAAAGAAGCGATATTTTTTTCCGAGGGATAAAAAGTTATTGATTGCAACGGAGAACAAATATAGTCGATACGTTAATTATGTGATCCAATTAGGACAAATAAGAGATATTCTTTAGAATGACACTCGGAACAGCAAAATGTAGATGAGAGTCCGCCTCCTCGTCGCAGAGACGATGCCTGGTACTAGAAGTCGTATCAGATACGACAGCTTAGAGGCGTATAAACACGATGGGGAAAAATAAAAAGGTTCAAAGAGGAGAGTCTTGCAATGACAAGCGTTACAGACAAGAACACGGAGAACAAAAAGAAAGAAAAAAATTTGTATTTTCTATAGGATCCTGAGTGTATACTTTAAGTTAATTTTGATTTTCCTAACACTTTTTATTAGTACTCTTTAGCGTCTTCGAATTTGTGGAGTCAAGTTTTGTTAATAATAAATAATTTTATCCCCTTTCTTATAATGGCAAATTTTATTTCACTTCTTTGTATATTACAGTAATTATGGAAAAATGCTTCATATACATTTAAACGGTCCAAGTTTCACAAATCCATATAAATGATCAGAGTTCCGAGAATTACTTTACACTTAGCGAGTACATCAGAGTTCCATTTATTTAATGACATAGATGACAAACACGTTTGTAATGGAAGTACCTGATTCCATGATGGATAAATCCATTACGTAAAACAATTTATTTTTCATTTATTTTATTTTTTATAGTATCTCCATCGTAAGACATTCCATGACAAATTGTATGTTAAATCAGATTTCAGTCAAATCAATGACATTTACATTAAATCAATTATATATCAAATTTACATCTAGTCAATCAAATTTCCTTTTTCACATAATGTCCATTCAATTTTTTCCTAACCAGGGAGTATTGCGCATGTCTCTATTACATAGCATTTCAATTGTCTTTACCTGTGCCGTACCCTTTTTGTTATTTCTATAATATCCTTTATGTAAAAGATCTTTTATTCCTCTTTCTTGTTTATCATAGTCTTTGCATCGCCGCCGCTTCATTTTCCGTAAAAATTTTGCACGTTTTAGTTCATAAAGAGGACAAATTCTAAAAGAAGTGTTCTCCTAGTATACCCAGGATATATATTCAGCAATAAACGTAGCAGGTTGCACATATCATCTTCACCTTCTACTATGCACCTTTCATGTATAGGATGCACCGCATGCATTGCTGTCGCGTCTGGTGTTCTGGGATGATCAAGCCAACAGCGCGCAGCGTCTCGTGGCGGCCACAGCAGCACCACAGGTCTATTACTACGTATTCACTTTGTTGAGATGATAATGAAATTTTCATTTGTTTTGAAAAATACAGGGGAAATTTGCTACATTTGGTCATTTATTGAATGAGATATAAGGTACCCAAGGAAGTGCCTATGAGTATTTGATAAAAGAGGATTCACCACTCTCAATTTTTAAAATGGTTGCAATACTTTTTAAAGTATAGTTGAAAATTTCACATTCCCGAAATGTTAACCTTCAAAAAAATATAGATGGTTGAATTCTTTAATCATGGTACAAATATCATGAGCTTTGTTAAACGAAGTGAACTATATTTTAATTTCTTTTTAAGCCCTAAATTTTAATTCTCATACCTTACCAACTTTTTCCACTGAAGTGACGCCACGGAATGTTTGATGAAGACGTAATATTTTGATTTTCAGGCAAAGAAATTGCGTCCGGGACAGGCAATGCGCGTTCGGCGTGAGAAAGTGTCTGACAGAGCTCGAGTTTCCAAAGGTAAATATTGGAGGTTATTGCGTGTGAAAAGTCTTCAATGTGGTTCACTAAATATTTAAATCAAGGTATGCCGATCCCTAGCACTTACTTATCAGTACGAACGTATATAATGAACAATTCCTTTTTACGTTCCAAAGAGTAGTTTTTTTTTTTTTTTTTTTTTTTCCTTGGGGCTTTAGGGCTCGTCAACATCAGAGGTCATTAGAGCCCATCAAAGAGTGGTGGTTTGTAGCAAAAATTATAGTGTAAAGAAAATGTATATAACAATCATATATGTTATACCTAAAATAACATTATAAACAAAAGTATAGTCCGTATCAGAAGTACAGAGTGATTCAAAAGCTATTATATCCGTAAGAGCAGCTAGGCTAAAAAGTCCCAAAAATATTTCAAAAGAAATTTTGGACCATTCTCTATCCAGTGACGAATTTTTATACCCTTTCTCCGCAAGATTTTTAATTGTTTGACTTTATTAGTATAGCCTGTATGAAGAAACTTGCGTGAGCTTACGTATTTTTAATATCTTGACGTAAGTATTGGCATCTTGTAGCTAAATAAACAACAAAAGAATAGCAAATAAGAACTAGAGCATAATCCCTTTGAGATTTTCATACCTTACAGGACATTTAAAAGAATAATTTTTAAAAAACGAAAACACTGTTCAACCGGAAGCGTCAGTCATATCACGTGACTAAGTATTGTGATTCTCGTCGAACAACGAGCCAAAGAAAAATCTAAATTTATTATCATGTTTTCAATTCACAAAATAATTGTCCTTGTCCAACAATAGATACCATTAGTGAGAATTATTCACTAATTAGAACGCCTTTGAGGAATATTTCAAAGTTTCTTGAATAGTTGATACCTTGACTTCGGTCGAAGCGGATATAAGGACCTTGCACCCCTGACTGGGACCACTTGCAGAGAATCAATGAACGCTGCAAATTTGGAAGGAGTTCATTTTAGAGTATGAAGAAATATGTAAGCAATAATTCAAGTTAAAAACAAATCAGTGCGTCGCGGGATGTCCGTGGAAGTGCAACTTTAACACGGTGTATATTTGCGTTATTATCCATGCTTGCATTCGATCATTTTTTGAATTGTTATTAATCCGTATTGAAGATAAAGATACTTTTAAGCTTGTAACATACTTTGTGACCTCAAAGATATTAATAAAAAGAAATATAAGATATAATAATTAAGTTAAGGTAGTTAATTAACAATTTTTTTGAGTACAAATATATAATACATAAATTTATCAAAGCTAATACAATATAAAAATATTATCATAGAATGATATGTGTATTAGAGAAAACGAAATATAACAAATTCACTATTTTATACAAAAAAATGTACCAAATATTAATTAGAATTATACATTTATATTATAATAAAATGACAATTGCACTTAATACAAACAATATAAAAATACGTAATGACTTCTTATTAGGGTATAATAATTTATAAAAATATATTTTAGCACGTTAAATATAATAAATTTGAGCACTATGATCGTCAACATCTTGAAAGATTACAATACTGTCACTGTCGGGCATGACGAAAATGTTTATGGTACTACGTATGTACTACTTATGTAAATAAGCACTTACGGTACTTATTTTAGCTATCATAAACATAGTACTTTTGTTGTACCATCACCTGGGTCCTTGTTCACACGCAAACCCAATTTTCAATCTAAGAGAGTTAAAAATGGTCTAGCACCATCGGAATTGAAATCAATATCAATTTTTTTGCGTGGTGCGTAACGCGTCACACTTTCAAATTTTCTCATTTTTCTTCTGCTAAAAATATTAAGAAAAATAGCGTCTTCGCTTCCACGACCCCGCAGAACTGTAGAGCGTGGGTTCAAACCTTGCACGGTCTAACTAGGAGAAGTTTTCAACTGGGGTTTCCCTCACCTACCCCAGACAAATGTCGGTTCGGTACCATAAGTTCCCTGGCAACCCAACATCTTTCCTTTCCAATTCCATTACCCAAGTCCAACGGGTAGGTGGAAGAGTAGACCTTATGACCTGAACCTCCCAAAAGGCACTAAATAAATAAATAAAATATTCTTGTGCTCTAAAGAACTTCAAAAGTGCCTACAAATGCAAAAGAAGTAAAAACGCTTAGATCGAACCGCTTAAAATAAGTCTGTGATAAAGGAACAGAAATTGTTTCTACCGGACTAACATCGTGAGAGCGTCTTCTTGCGATACCGTTATTGTTTCTCTTGCGCTGATAGTATCTCACGCTAAAGTTCCGCAGAGTTTAAAATTTGTATTCAACATTGAATTGTTTGTGTATCTGTTTTATGTAAATGTTAATTTAAAATTCCCATCGATGTGACTTGTGCAAAACATTTTACATGATGTCACTCGTTAAAAAAATAGTTTTGAAAATATCTCGATTCCAATACATTTCATCGTAAAAATATTTATGTAAACTGTGAAGACGATAAAACGTCTTGTATTGTAACACGGAAAACCTAACCTGTTACATTCCAGCTAGTCGCAGAGGTCAGCAATAGATTCTCAAACATGGTACATATCTGATATCTAGGAAGTATAATTTATGAGAATAGGAACACCAGATAATTATAACATTAACAAATTGAAATTTATTGCCAAAAAACTGTGGGCATGACAAATAGAATTTATAATATTCTAATTCAAGTGGACTAAAATTCTTGAATTATATTTCTTTGACAAAAATATTTACTCTAGAAGGACAACAAGTACCAGCAAATAAAATGTCTATAAAATACATTTAAAAATTCCCTTCACCCTCTTTCTTCGAAGTTGTTGTCTCGTCATTTTAAATAAAATGGTATTTTACTCACGATACCCGTTTTCACGTAGCAATTACAAAATGCAACTAGTGGTGCAAAACCATTGCACATACTTTCTCATATACGTTTCTCCATCTGAGTGACAAAAATTTCTTTAATTGTACTGTTATTTTTGGCGTCGTACCTTTAATTTTGGTCGTCTTCATGTACTCTATTCGACACGTATACCATACAAATATGTTAACTTCCACTGACATTAAAGCTGTCTTCAATTCGCAAAATCTGTCGTTTGATTTTGGAGCAGAATAGCTAGGAAAGATATATAATACATATTTATAATATATTTCATATGATAAACAAATTGAGATATTATCCATGCGAGCTCAAATCACACACAATCAGTATTCTTGTATAATCTTGAATTATAGTCAAAAAGAAAAATTATTTGTGAATTAAAATTGTAAATTTTCGTTGAGTAGAAATAAATCGGATACACGATCATCTATGTTAAGGAGATGACACTGGTCGAATTTCATTATTTAACCTTTATTTTGTACCGCTTGTTATACATAATTTGTACCGTTTTCTTTACCTATAAGCCTCTGATTTAAGTTCGTTCTATGAGTTTAAGATATTTCATTCAAATATTTTTTTCTAAAAACGTTGGAACCAATATCATAATAATGAAATATACATATTATGCTACATTAGACATGAAAAATTATTTTCATTGAACATATCATCCTAGCCAAAAAATCCCATTACCTTCCAGGTATTACTTTAAACACCATTTTTCGTGAATACGAAATACCATCAGCTCACGTATCAAGTAACAATAACTACTAAAGAAATACGACGCACCACACTCCCACCGATTGCTCCCTCAACAATCAGCAAAATAAAGTCAGTTGAGACATCTGATACGTACCCTTCCACAACAAAGATCGAATGTAATAAATAAATGTCATCAAAACGTTGTATTAAAAAAGACGAAAGCGGAAAAGTACATTTAAGTTCTCCATCTAAGGTAAAAATGTGAGCACATGACATATCTAGTTCATTATATTCTTTTGAAACACGGGATTGGACACATTCAAACCACGCGCAAAACACACACACACATATTATTATTATTATTATTATTATTATTATTATTATTATTTTCGATTGTTCCCTTTTAAGAGAGCGTGTGAATTTGAGTAGTCATGATGTTTTCTTCTTCCTTCGTTCTTCCCAAATTCTCTTCATAAGTTCCCTGTGTATTCTCTTGCGCTTTTCTGACCATGTATTTCCTGTTCTCTTTTGTGTGTAGTCTTGTTTGAGTGTGTGTTTTTTATGATGTTCCTGAACTGCTCTCGATTGTTTATGTTATCATCTGTAATTCTCACTTCTTTAATGTCTTCTTTTGTTTCGCTGATCTATTTTGTCTTGGTTTTACTAGCATTCGTTATCTCGAAGATTTGCCTTGTGAGCCTACTCCTTTCCATCCTGCGGATATGTCCGTAAAATTTCATTCTTCTTTTTATAACGGCATCTGTTTTTGTTTCTGTGTGTTTGTAGATCTCTATTGATGGCCTCTTTATAAACATTCCTTCACAAAAAACTGGACCAAATCTGTTTGGTTCATTTACACTGTTAAATAGTATTCAAGCTTCTTGAAACAATAAACTAATGCGTATGTGTAGCAACAGAAATTAGTTTAGTTTGTCTATACCTAATTTTAAAGCGAAATACCACTAATGCCGATGTAATGCATCTATTTGTGCTTTACCTACAGAAAATTTTAGCAAAATCGTTGGAGCTGTTTTTGAGAAACATCCAAAAGAGTACTTTGACCTTCATGTTAAGTACCCTTTTTTCAGTTAAAGAAATTTACAGCATGTGCATCGACAACAAGTAAATTCTACTGTAAATAGGAAATGCGAATGAAATTGATTCACCCATTTACTCAGAATTGCTGCGCACGGACGGACGGACGGATGGACGTTATGCCAAAAACAATTTTCTAGAATCAGGGATCACCAAAACGGATATTTCTGTGAAAATCTCGTTTTCGATTTTTTTTTCACGATTACAATACTTTCTATATTTTACTTACATGAGATAATAATACCATGAAGTTATACACATGAAACCTTAATGCTTCAACGCACGTGTTCTTTGTAACACCAACATTCACACACTATTTAATCGTGAAATATTGTTTTCAAAGCAAACAGTAATAACAATATTTGATTAATATCAAATTATGGTTGCCTGTAGAACACAATCAATACGCAATAGTACGTAATTCTCTGGTTAAGAAATTTTATAAATATGATACAAATATTTCAGACGTTCATAAACATTCATGAGAGCATTAATTATTGCAATCCTGTTAATTTTTACTACACACAAATGTTACGCAAAGTGATAACTCACGTGCACTGAAACTGTCGGAACTTTTTCACCCATTTAAAAGTAAAATATCGAAGATTGCAGAATTTGATTTTTAGATATTTAATATATTATTTGAAACACTTGTAGAATAAAATCGAGTGAACAAATCAATTATTTCATAGGATATAGTGAAATATGATATGACGTTAAGATAAACGAAAAAAACATGAAATTCTTTTACGTGCCCTATAGAAACTGAAGTATGGAAGAATCAAAAAATCATTTTAGGCATGTTAATTATTATGTAGATATTAGTGTTCAGATCGAATATGCAAAGATGACATCTCAGTTAATCCGTCAGATACTGTAGAAGTAAATTAAAAAACTACATTTCACATTATTTTCCCCTTTTAGAATCGAAATTATGAATAATCCTTTCTTAACGGGCCTGAACAACAGCAACATCATTCCTAATTTCAAGTTCCTAACAATAGTGTTTTCATGTAATTGTTATTGTACTTTTTTAATAATTTATTAAAATGTGAAATCATTTTGATACATTATCATCTATTCTAGTCTATAATAAAAGTATTCCATGAAGCTAAAATTATGGAAATTGACAGGCAGATACTAAAATCAAACAACCAGACCAAACCATGTGGAATATTGTTTAAAATTACACGTCACCTGAAAATCGCGAAGAAAACATTTCCCTGCTTTTTTATGGGTCTTTACGGCTCGTCGACATCGAGGTCATTAGAGCCCTAAAAACTTGTACAGGTAGGGAAAATGCAGTTACGCACTAGGGAGAGCCAACATGACTCTCCCCGCGTGTGGGACTCGCCGAATGACTCAACCATTCCCACTAAAAACCCTCTTGAATTACGACTCAAAACTCAAACATCAACATATCTCAAAACATTACCTATATCATTTTTAAAAGAAAAAAGAAAGAAAGATGAAAATGAAAGATACCCTAGCGTCGGGATCGAAAAGAACGGGAGGTGAGCAAGGAAGGTCAGGATAGAGAAAGGAAGGATCCTCGCGCAAGTAAGTGGAAGCAATGCCAGACTCAGCTCGGGGCCTCGTGTTTGCCAAATACGTACTTACTAGATGTAAGTCCCCTGGGAGGATTTCCCTACTGAACGATGGCAAAATCGTATGAAATCGATATGACATCGCAAATTTATTTAATTATTATTTATCAGAAATAGGTAAAATAACTAATACAATATCTCAAAACTAATGTCCTTCAAATATATTCACCCACGTGCCCCATTCTGTATTCACGTCCAAAACTAACGCCAGTGAAATCATGACAATCATCAGTTCATTAAATAACAAATTTTCAACAGGTATAGATTATATACTAGAATTTATTGCAACTTTACATCCCACGTTATATTAAATCTAGTCATAAATATATTTAATAGCTCTTTATCAGAAGGGGTGTGTCTTAACATATTTAAGAGAGGTAAGTGAAACCTGTACACAAGAAAGGAAACAAACACAATGTTGAGAAATATCGACAAATTTCTCTTTTATCCACTTTCTCAAAAATCCTAGAAAAATTGTTTTATAAGTTTACCAGTGCTTCTGCAAGATAAAATAATTTATTGATTTTAATAAAACTTAAAATCACCTTGCACTTTACCATGCTATTGCTGTAGTACTTTAAAATATCTCTTAACAATTCCAAAACTATTTTCCTGCATGCTGTCTTACACGTATTATTCTGCATGCTTATTATTCTTGTAAGTTTACGTTTATATGTACTCAACCTTGGCACGGTTGTGTACATTAATCCTGTAGCCCCATCCGGGCCTGGGTTTTTCTCCGGTTTTCCTTCGGGTAGAGGCGGATTTTTTATACAGACTCGCTAGGCTGCTCTTGTCTATGGACGGCATCGATTGAGATAATAAATCTCGAATTCAGTGTTATTTAATAGTTACAATTTATCATCAATACTTTGCGAATAATCTATAGTTTGATAATAAAACTTAATTTTAAATTACTTTCTTGTGTTTTATTAAATGCAAATTTGTTGGTATTATGTTAATTATATCATGTACCGAACTATTTTTATTTTATTAGTGTATTTAAATGTTAAATCCACCTCTGCCTTAAGGCCCTTGATTGGAATTGATGGGATGGTCCCCTGCTTCATTCCGGAGATTCAATTAGTTGATCGTCTTCCAGGCGGTCATACTCAGTTTGTAACTGATTTTTTGACAATCAAGTTTATTTATTTATCTACTATATCTGAATACTTTTGAACAACTTTGTCCATTTTTTTCGAAATCGAGATTTTAACGCCATCTGTTAGCTTTGGAAGAGTACTACATGCTTGTGGTTCCCAAACAGTGAAGGGTCAGCTTAATCTCGTGATAATTAAGGAAAAGGATAGGGGCCTACGGGGAAGAACCGACTCAGTCCTTGGAGAGCGGGGGAAAAACCAACTTAGTCCAGTCCTTGCCATATCCTTACTTGTGCCTTTCTAGGAGTGGTTATCGTCTTTAACACTGACTCTTAATTACACAAATTGAGTTGTTCTCGACGAACCCTCACAAAAATACGAAATAAAAATAGTTAATGTAAGCAAACGTAAAAAATGATACAACAATATAGTATTAATATTTATTGCATTGAAAATGCAGTTGTGCACAAGACAAAGCAACAGCCATGATTGGTTTCGTGAAATCCATGGACAGTCGAAAGACAGATTAGAATTTAATAGTAGCGATCACGATCAGCACAGTTAATTGTCTTGAAACATTACGCGATCTCAGAGTTTTATTAAAAAAACAAAACAACTTGTTTGGTGCGTATTGCTTAATATTGGTTACCGAAAAAAAAACAACCGCCAGGTGAAATTGTCATCCTCTGCTAAACCCCTGACGCTGTATGATGGAAGCCTTCCATTGAAATATACAAAGTATTGCGACCTTCAATATCTTGAAAATTTTTGTGAAAATCTAGCAGCAAAAGCTTTTTACTCGCAACTTCCTAAACAACTTCCTAAAAGTTCCCTGAGAAAGAATGCAACAAGCCAGATTCTGATGACTATTTGGACGAATGTGAAGAGCCAGAGGACGGTGAATTTTGACTTCCTCTTGACCGTGATTGAACAACATGATTTTGCAATTTTCAGAATTAACAAGTTTTATAATATGCACTAACTTAACACTTTGACTTTTGTCTCAATATAATTAACAACAATTCTATCAACTCATTCTTGTTACCACAAATGTAATGATAATTATTTTTACTTTCTCATATACGTAGTATATAGAAAGTATTGTAATCGTGGGAAAAAGAAAAGAATCGAAAAAGAGTTTTCGACGGAAATCTGTTTTGGCGATCCCTGATTCTGAAAAACTGTTTTTGGCAAAACGTCCATCCGTCTGTTCGTCCGTGCGCCTGTGCGCAGCGGTTCTAAGTAAGTGGATGAATCAATTTCATTCGTATTTCTTATTTGCGGTAGAATTTACTTGTTGTTGATGCACGTGCTGTAATTTTTTTTAACAAAAAAAAAAGAACTTAACATGAAGGTTAAAGTACTCTTTTGGATGTTTCAAAAACGGTTCCAACGATTTTGTTAAAATTTTCTGTAGGTAAAGAACAATTAGTATGCATTTGTCGGGGTAATGATCTTTTAGTGCCTTGAAATTATGAATTATCTATAACTTAGAATTATCACTGCGTGTTCCTTAGTTTAGATTCCCTCCAAAATAAATAAATAAATATACAAAGGAAAAGAGTTTGTGAACTAACAACGAAGAAAAATTCGAAGGCAAGTTCAATGTAAAAAGGCACTGACTAGCTTAATTGTGAGGCAGAGAAGTGACGGATGTCAAACATAAAATACACAACATTTATATACATTAGTCCTTTAGTCAGTTGGTCAGATATGACAATTTGTAACAAGGCTTATGAGGTAATCAACAAGACCTGAATAAATATTTAAGCAGATGTCTGCTGACTCACTAATTCAGAAGATAGTTCTTCCTGTAGTTCTTATTTTAGAGTTTTTGGAATTCCGAACTCGTCAGACACAATATAGAGTTCACACTGTTGCTTGTAACACTTGGCACTTTTATCCTAGTGAGGTTGGATCTAGACATGAAGTCAGTTAGAGTTAAGACAGACTGATGGCTTTTATAAACAATACCTTCAGGTTGAAACAGTTAACACTTGAATAAAATAGAAGATTGCTAAAGTATATTCACTGTTGTACATTAACTCGCAATTGATACTCTATTTATTCTAGTCGATAGCACTCGACAAATGTCAGAACAAATATTCACTTTTGCGAGGGCTTCCCAAACTGATATTAATTTGTTGATATCGTTGTCGTTTAGGCTGATGCAATAGACGTTAACTAATTAATACCTACATGGTATGTTGTTGATGACTCCATAAAAATAAGATTATCAAAAGGATTTAAGTTTGCGTTAGTTTGGACCTAGTCTTCAAACAACTTCGATATCATACACTATCATTAACGTTAATTAACATTAACTAAATTAATTAAATAAAAGGGCTTTTGTTCAATTTAAAATAAACAGAAACTGTTTTATTGATCTGATTGAAAATAGATGACGTTGTCAGTAATGATTAATAAAGATTGACGTTGAAAAATACTTAAACATTTGTACATAATTAAGACAAAGTATGATTAATAAACAAACACAAAACATATAAATGAAATTCCTGTAAGATCAAGAATGGCATAAAATAAATTACAATAGATTTTACTGTCAACTCGAGACATGTCAATGTGAAAAGAGTAAATCTTGCATTAATAAATTAACATACGATTCTGATGATTCTACTGTTAATTGAAGTCGAATGACAATAAGATAGTAAAGATTTAACGTAAAAGTGACTGACTCAAACAATTTATAGTTATTGTTCCGACTCTTGTCGATTTTAACTCACTATTTGTTGACTGTTTGAAGAGCTGGAAACGGTACAATGTTGATAAGAATTCCACACTAAATATTCACTAATATTTACACAACATATTGATACTTAAGTTAATTATCCTATTCGATTCCGTTAAATATCGTAAACTACGCTAACGAATTTGTTCATAATAATTCTATCGATTCGTGTTAGCAATTATTTGATTCTAAGCAATATTAACGATTCAGTTAGGTAGCAGTGTAGCTAGACACTGAGCACACACTAAAATTCGCTATTGGAATGATTTTACGCTAATGTACGGTCGTGAGACATTCACGAGACCGGAGCTCAAAACTGCCGTGAGCACCTACACGAGTAGTAAGCAAGAAGTGAAGTTCTTCATGCTCTAGACTGTCTTCTGTCTTAATTACACTAAAGCACTTGATTGGTTGAAGAAGTGTCATTTATTCGTTTGTCATTATAATATTATTCTTGTTCATTGTAGTAATAAAGTATTTACACTCGTTTGTCACTATGTTCTGGAACGGCCAATTGTTGATAAATGTTTATTAACGAATGTTTATAATGTTAATATATCTTGGTTGTCCATTGCACATTTTCTAAGGGGTTTACTAATATGTAGCCCCGCTACAAATTCCTGTAGTTTGAGAATTGTGCAAATTTGCATAAATTAAGTTAAAGTGCAGCTAGGCACTGTCTTACTAATCGGCGGCGGAGTGAGTATATGCGAGAGAGAGAGAGTAACTCGACACCGAAGTTAACGCTAACACGTCGCTCTCGAGAGTGACGATCTCGTCTTCTCAACAAGTACTGTTCCCTTGGTTACATTGGTTTTTGGGATTAACTGAATCTGAATTTAGTCACTTGTTTTTGAGTTTCTATAGTTTCAGTTGATATAAATTGTACGTTTCTTAATGATACATTGTTAATGATATTTCACTTGTTATGTTCTGGAAAGAATTATGAAACAATCTGTATTCACTTATTAGCTTCTAGAATATGCAGATAGAATTATGAAAGAATCTGTATTCACTTGTTAGCTTCTTGAATATGTTGCATTCTGCTACACATTACATCGCATTAGCGGTATTTTGCTTTAAAGTTAAGTGTAAACAAAGTAATATAATTTCTGTCTGCTACACATACGCATAAGTTTACTGTTTCAAGAAGCTTGAATAATATTTAGTGGTGTAAATGAACCTACCCATATTGTCCAATAATTATTTACAATACAACTGGAAAAACGCAAAACGTGCGTATTAGGTTTACGTGAACTTTCAGTCCACGTGTGTGTAGTCTCTCTACAATCTGAGCAGATAAAGGAGGGTTAATCATTGTCAAAAAACGCTGTCTCATAAATTATCCTTTCGCGGAGAAGATTTAAGAGAAAAATTGATACAGTTGTAAGCAAATACTTTTTTTACGATAAAACGAATTGAAAAGGAGGCATTCACGATTAATGTTTTTTTAACATATGGAATAAAGTTTTTCCGAGGTTAAACTTGAGACGTGTTACCAAGAAACTTTCCTTATTAATTCATACTTAGCACACACATACACGGGATCACGGAGAGGATATTAGCAATACAAAATCTCACGCAACCAACGTAAAAAATATCATAGGATCGCAAACAGTGTCCAATATGCTCACCGCTTTGCAGGGACAAAAATTAATACCTTTTCACACCATAAACAAGAGCATGTTAACTGATCACTGGACATGTTACGTGCAAGTTACCTTACAAGGTTATTCAAATCAAAGATTTCCTTGATAAACTTGGTTTCTAGTAAGTCCCAAAGCCAAAACTCACCCAGAGATTGAGATCTGACGAGTACTGTAACACTAAATAAGTTTTGTTCTTCATAAATGAACTCTCCTGAGAAACAATTAAATAGCATTAATGGAGAAAAATTACATTTAAGTTGACAATCTAAAACATGTTCATCACTGAAGTTTTATTTTGTTTAGCCAAACGCATCCAAACGCCAATAGAAGAAGCAACAAAAAAATCAGAACTGGCTGCACCATCGAAACTTCTGTCCACCTCCGTGGAAATCATCAAAGGAAGATTGCAACAATTGGAGAAAGCCATCTGGTCGGAACTAAAGAACCTTCAAATCGCCCTGCACGTTATGGATCATAAAGGCTCCCTGCAACTTTTACCAGAGGCTGTTCGTCGAGTCCAAGCTAAGTTAAAGAGAAAACGACCACAGACGCTTCCCCCAATCCATCCACCACAGATGCAACAGGTTGGGATTAAATAATTTCTTTCATCCATTACTCACGATTCTCATGCCCTTTTAACATTAAACGAATAGCCTATCCTTCCTGGTTTCGAACGGAAGTTTTTATTGTTGTGAAGTGGTTGAAATTTAGTTATATAAATAGTTAAAAACGTATGACCTTTTTTTGGACAAATAATATTTATATTTTTGTTAAGAACTCTCTACATTTTGACGTTGATTTACGCCGTCGTCTGCTGATCAAGTAATAACGAATTATAACAAGAAACATAACAGGACGAATGAACATGATATGAACAGAAATATAATTACAAAATGTTTACAAAAAGCAGAAACACAAACATGTTATTATATTGTATTGTATAAAGGCGCGTTTACACTGTGAAGCAAAGTGTTATGTATGAACGGGGACTGGTCAGCAACTAGGAAGGTAGTAGCTAGGACCGTGGAGACCTGGCTAGTTACTCGAAGGAGTCGTAGCTAGGAATGTGAAAGGCTGGCTAGTTACGATAAGGATTCGTAGCTATGAACGCGAAGTTCTGGTTAGCTACGAGGAGGCAGTAGCTAGGAACATGAAGGTCTGGCCAGCTACTGGGAAAAAGACAGAACGTGCACGGGCGTCGGCGCGCGAGTAACAGTCGTTTTGCCCCAATGCTACGAACATTGGGTTTATATAGCTCTATAGAGCTGAGTCACCATATTGGGCATGGTGAGTCGTTTGAATGGCCACGCGAGTGCCGCTGTTTGTATCTACGCGACAATAATTCCCTATGGAAAATAATGAAAATTTGACAGTATTATCTCTTCAACACAGATAATCTTAAATCTCATTTTTGTTTACCCAGCAAAAATTTACATTTTTAAATTTCAAACGTTTTTCTTGACGTTATTTAAAACTCAAATAAGAAAACAGATTGAGTGTTTGCTTTGAGATCACGTGAATAATATCTTAATATTGTTTTAAATAGATTATAAATCCCACCTACCTAACCTCCAAAAACCAGACTGAATTTGTGTATTGGAGACGACTTGTATTGACATATAATTTCTACAATGAAAGATTTGAATCGAGTACTTGAAGATGACCGAAATATAAGTGGACCATGCCAGACGGAGAAGTGTTTAGTAGAAAGAATGTGAAATGGTTTTGCATCGCTAGTTTTCTCTGCATTCAAGAATTCATTGGTTCAAGGTATATGGCATTAATACCACATTTTGTTAGTACCCGTCGATTGGTGTAAGCAGTAAGCGGGAAGAAGTAGGTCCAAAAATCGAATATTTAAATAACAATTGTACGCAAACATAAGACATACTTTGGAATTGCACTCAGTCACACCTCCTTGCTCCTCTCTCTGCTAAACAATCCACAAGTAATAAAAATTAAAGAAGAGTCAATAAAAAGTGCAGCTTATTGTTGAGGTATAAATATGATTGGATGTTTAAAAAATGCTTCATTGTAAGAAGGTTCTCTCATTGTTTAGATCAAGAATGCATTTGAATTATTGGAGGAATTGGTCTGATATAGATAATTGTTCATTACAAACAATAAAAGATTTTGTCATTCTGTCATTTCATGCATTTATTGATACAAAAGGTCATTTAGACCGCATGGCGGCCATCTTCAGTGCTACAAAAATTTACAAAACATAAATTACAAAATAAATATAAATTAAAACATTCTGAAAACAATCTACCCCCTTCTTCATTATCATCATCTTATTCTTCTTCTTCGAAAATAATAATTATTAACTTCACAAATAATTGAAATAAAGTACACTTGAAAAATTCCACATTCTCCAGACAAAATTCAGAAAGAAGTTTGTACAATAAAACAAATTGCATTTAACAATGGTTATATTACCAGTTTGATAGATCCCATCATTAAGAAGAAAAAACACACAATATGCATTAAACAAATCACAACACTTTCCTCCCTTCATAAAGATTCCACGGCCTCTCGCATTACCATACCTTACATAGCCAATATTTCTTTAAAGTTGGCAAATTCATTTCCAGAACACGGTCTCTACACTTCCTACCATGCACCTAATTCATTGAGAAACATCCTCTCCTACACGAAAGACCCCCACACCCCTCTCGCAATTAAGTGGAGTGTACGCACTCACATGCGGTGAGTGCAACGCGATGTACGTTAGACAAACTGGACGTAGTTTTGATAACAGATTACACGAACACATTCACGCTTTCAAACACCTCACCGGACATTCGCATTTCGCCACACATCTTGTAGAAAACAATCACACAATTATTTCCAAATTTTCGAAATAGAAAATAATTACTGGAAAAGACTTAAAATAAGAAACATTCACAATTCACTTAATTCCAACATTTTCACACTTAGTCATCAGTTATTTCCTCCCTCTGCTAAAATTAGCCATCAAACAACTTAAGTCCGTAACACTGAAAAAAATGTGACATCAATGGAAATTCCTGAAACGTCCCTATATAATCCGACCCTTCGTGAGACAACATTGCTTTCAACCACCGCTTGCCACAGGAGGACCCAGGTATGCCAGCTTCCTCATTTCCTACTCTTATATTATTATTTTCATATTATATTGAAGGAATTATATTTATGAAGTTCCTAATTTGGAATTTAATACTTTTTTTCCTGTTAAACTTATGTATCTTGGATTCTGTTTTTCTTGTATAATTTATTTCAATTATTTGTGAAGTTTAAAATTATTAACTTTTTGAAGAAGAAGAAGAAGAAGAAGGGGTAGATTGTTTTTAGAATGTTCTAATTTATAATTAGTTTGTATCTCTGTTTTGTAAATTTTTGTAGGACTGAAGATGACCGCCATACGGCCGAAAAGGCCTTTTGCATCAATAAATGCATCAAATGACAGAATGACATAATCTTTTATTGCTTGCATATGTATTATTATTATTATTATTATTAATAAGAAACTTTATTTGGAGGTGAAGTTAAGCCAAATGCCTTCTTTTACACTTAACCTCTTTATGAATACATTTACATGATAAAATAAATATGTATGACATTATCTATGCGATAAAAAAATGAACTAAGTAATGAAAAGGAAGAGATATAAGAATGGAAAGAATAACTCATTCATCCATCACCATTCATACAGTGGTCCTTGTGTTAATGCAACACCGAGAGCAAAGAGGATGGCAATGTATTGGAGAACGAGTATTTTGTTGAAATATTCCTTATAATATTAACAAGGTTGTTCCACAGTTTGGCTACCTCGAGAAAGAACGAGAGAATTTCTGAGTCGTGTGTCTGGGAATTAAAAGAACCAATTTGGAAGAAGACCGAGTATTTAGATTATGTCCATCGGAAAGATATTGGAAAAAGAAATAGATATAGGTTGGGGTTTTAGTCTGAAGTATTTTATGAAGGAAAAGGAGAAAATGGAATTTCCGTCGGTCTTTCAGTTTCATCCAACCTGCTTTCATGTAGTAGTCGGTCAAGTGATCGTATCGTTTCAGTCCAAAAGTAAAGCCAATGCAGGTATTCTGAATCTTTTGAAGTCTGTCTGCGAGAGTGGAAGGGATATCTTGGTAAATAATGTCATTGTAGTCAAGATGAGGAAGGACTATTGTCTGAGTGAGGATTTGTTTTATGGGTTCGGTGAGTATGTGCCTAACATGATTGAGAGAGCGCAGAGAATTACAAAGTTTTTGCAAATGAACTTGACATGATCTGTCCAGTGTTTCGTCCATTATAAGACCGAGATTTTTTACGTTTGTATGAAAGGGAATTTTCACATCACGAATACAAATGCCTGAACGAAGCGTGGATCTGCACTGACCGAGTGAATTTTTATTTCCGAATATCATTTACCGGAATTTTCTATGGTTAATTAACAGATTATTGCTTAGTGACCAACTAGTTTGCAATTTCTAGCGGTCATCGCCACATGCTTTCTCTTCTGATTGTAAATTTATTATCCGATGTGAATGTATAGAAGATTATTAATAGTGTATCTCTGCGTCCGGCGATGTAGTACCAAAGGAACAAATTTTACCATAACAGACAGTTCTAGCGAAGAAACTGAATGTATTCTTTTTCTTTGTGCACTTCATCTTTAATGTTTGTTTTGAATTTTGTTCATTTCAAGAATAGAACTGAAAATTACATACACACTTTTTCAGATATTATTTTTTTGTTTTGTTATACTTATTTAACTGTAATCACAAGATTTCTTCCAATGTTTTATTGCTATTCTAAAATTGTTCTATTCTTGAATTGTGATTGATAATTCTACTATGTAGTCAAAACTCATTCTGAAATCATTCCAAAACCTCTCTTCACCCTCTCGTAGATAGCTATACAAATTACGAGACTCTCCTAAGGTTCTTTCTTCATTGATTTAATGAACCCAGAACCCATCAACCTACTTCTTCTACAGAAAACAAAATGATGGGGTTCGAAATGAATACATTCTGTTACGGATTAGAGAACGCACCACCTACTTATATGGAATCGTGGGCATCGCATCGCTTGCAATGTGAATACTTCATCGCATTGCATCGCTTTGAAACTCAAATCGCTTCACCGCTTCGCATCGCATTGCGGACAGTGAAAACGCAAACTTATTCTCGCGCACTACAAAGCTAGCACGGCGAAATGTAAACCATTTTTAATTCAATGTAACTATATCAAGGATAAATAATAGAATTTATACAAAGTCATCGTGTGTCCGAATTTGAATAACTCCGGTTTAGGCTGCGGTTTCCGCATTTGCGAAAAATACATGTTTGCTAGCACATAATAAATGGTCCGAGGAAACCCCTATGTTCGTGATCCACGACGTTATGACGTCGACATTCGTCAGAATCTTAGTCAGTCAACATTTGTTTCAAGTGAAAGATTTTTGTAAACCATTTATCCCCTTTTGTCTTCTTGACGTCCTTTGTTAATTTTGAATAATTGACTTCCACACATGTCTGTCGAAGTTGTTCGCAACCTAGCAACAATTCAGTGTAAACGTGATTTCTATGATCTTATTCACTGACCCCTTATGCACGGAGTTCACCGACGAAGCGCGTTTCATGAAACCAAACTCAGTTAAATACTTTGAGAGTGCACATGGAGCGGTTAGTAAGACGCATTTCGTGAAACGCGCAGAAATGGTTTCATAGAAACTCGCTTCATACAACGCCACTGTTTTATTGGATTATAATGAGACATGGCGAGTTCAATGACAGCTAAAATTGAAGTTTTAAAGTTTGTATTCAGATCAAATAAAGCTAGAAGAAGCGATGGAGAAGTATCTGTGAAAGTAATATTAATGTTTTGATGGGTCTTTTGCTTTCACTAAATCAGCGATCGTCCAGTGGTGGTTCAAGGATCATTGATGATCCACGAGAAACTTTTTGCAGGTCTCTGAGAAATCTTGGGTTTCATAAAACGCATTTCGTCGGTGTGCACTGTCCCTTACCTGTAACTAAGCGGACTCATTTCGTTCGCTTCACATCTTTTAACAGGAACCAAGTTCCTTTTGTCCATCAACACTTAATATACTTCACACTGCAGTTGCAAGATTCTTTAAGATGAATTCTGCAAATTTTCATGTCAATTTGTGAAGTTTTTTTTATTTTCATGTTTTAGACACTGAATTTATTTTTGTAGAACGGGTTAATAATAATATGATATTTAAAACCAAATCTTTCTGAGGAAGAGAATCCAGTGAAGTCATGAGAATCATCAGCTCATTAAAAAACAAATTTTCAGCAGGCATACACTATACTCAGAATAATCTATAGTTCGATAATAATTTGTACATGTAAATTTTTTGCGTTAAATTATAAACATATTGACATTTTATCAGTATTATAACTCGCAGCTAACTTTTTATCTTATCTAGGAATTTTTGCTGAAATTTTTGAATCCACCTCTGCCTTAGGGCCTTTGATCGAAATTGATGGGATGGTCCCTTGTTTACTTACGGAGAGTAAAATTAGTTTGTTGTCCTCCACGTGGTCTTACGCAGTTTGTACTGTTTTTTGACAATTTATTATTATTATTAGAAGATAAACGTTTAGATGAAAAAATGATTCCGGTTCATGTAATAAATTATAGATTAACATCGACTTTAGTAAGTGTGAGACATTGACACTTTGTCAAGGTGAAACATATAATTCCACTACCACAATACTTATATATTTTATATTGAGAATTAAAATATAGTTATATTCCCGGCATTGTCCGGAATTTGAAAAGAAACTTAAAACAATCATAATTGGACATGTCAACACGTCTTTTTTTAGTTTATTTTCCCGGCGTGTTCCGGCTTCTTATACAAAATTCATATGTTACTTTATTTCCTTTCTCTTGTGATGATAAATTTTAATTTTTGTTAATTAAAAAAAAAATACCACGTAGAAAACCCACAAAAATACACATAGCTTTTAGTTTTGTATGCTAATATGTACGTAATTACGAATTATTTTAAAATTCAGACAGAAGGAAAATACACTTCACTCAGGAAGTTCAATAAACAAAGCTCATTTCATAGTTAAGACATGAAGTAATATAACAATTGGAGGGAAAGTAGGGTGACGTCATCTATGAGGAATTCCGTCAACTAAATCAACTACCACGCTAAGGTGACCGGTATTAAAACAACTTGGTCGCTAGGTTAGCAGGTCTAGCAGTTCTCTTTGTATCTAAATTTTTCGGTCATTGCGGAAATAGCTCGCTTCCATTAGTTTTGTTATTTCCCCACAAAATTCAAAGAGGTAACCCAATTACATTTTTGGAGAAAACCGAGGCAAAGCAACAAGATAACATATTTCAGTAAAGTACACACAAAACGTATTCTAAAAATAATGATGCATATTACATCTAGAAGACATATTCAATATTTCTAGAAAACTTTCTATAACATTGCATAACATACACAATGATACAGGGAAACTTTTGCAATAACACTGGAATACATACTATAACACAGGAAAACACATACAATGGCAAAACATACTGGGAAACTTGAACACAAACACTTCTTACTTAGTAAATTCGTTTTAAGAAGAGAAAATGACTGCAACGTACTCGCAATTCGCTCGATCTTCTCTGTTTATAATTATAAATTACTTCCATGACCTACTTCACCTCCTTGATTATCGAATATCGCCATCGCGCCGAGTTTTGGAGATGTCTGTTGCGCTATGAAGAACTTCAACAATTAAAGAGTGCAATTTCTCAAGTTTAGCACAAGATAACACCAGAGTCATCCCTACTGGCTACATGCCAGATCCCCTCCCCCCGTGTTAGCGGTTTGTTAAGAGTTTCCAGCGCTCCAAACGAAAAGTGTCCGCAACTACTCTCCAAATTAGTTCTATAAGTGGCCGCTAGGGCACTCGGCAGTTCCCAGTTCCCTCCCTGTCCCACCACTTGGTACTATACAGCCCTCTCACGTTCTATTACTCCTTCATTTCCAAAGGTACTTTCCCTGCAAAAATTAACATTTGTGAATAGTTAACACAATGTATAACTCAAATATTTTACTACATATTTGAATCAAAATGTAAACAGGGCACAATTGACAGGGAATTTATACAAGGAAAATATATAATTACTTATAATTCTATCATAATAAGATTACATGACATCGTCATATGAATGGAAATATACAATCATGTGTACAAAATACTTGAAAAAGGGACTCATTTATGTACATCCACCAACTATTTGGACCAGTAATAAATAAATAAATGAAGCGGATAAAGCAAAGGTCACACGAGAAACAAAGAAAGCAGACAAGTGAGTCAATTTTATCAAACTCATGCGGAAATGTGATTAAATTCCGACCTCCTTCACGGGTTGCATAAGAAGTTGATTTAGTCTGAAGCTGTACAAACACAAACACAGAATAGTAGCTTGAAGACAGCTAGAAGCAAGCAGCGTCCGCCTTGTAGACAAATACACACAGAAAATTAACTTCAACACTCCGATTCTCCTCACAGCTCTCGCTGCTAGTATCTGAAGCAATATTTCACAAGAATCAATGAAAGCAATATGATCACTCCAATAAGATATACACCTATTGTTGAAGTAGAATTAATTTGATTGGTGCTTATAACAAACAAGATTTCATTGTCGTGAAGAATTACATGGCCTAGCCAATAATGTATTCAAGTAACAAATACTTCACAGTATAAAGAATGCGAATTAAAAAATAAATGGTTCAATATGAAATTATAAAACAATGATATACGATACAATACGAATTTTCTTCCTAAAAGGTCGGCTTCTCATACGACAGCAGGCTTAAAACATACAATATAAAATCAGACAAGTGAACAACGTAATTGTTTCGAGACTTAGAACCGCAGCCATAATAAAAAACATTTGAAGATCGTAATTGACAGTACACCGGCAGCTGCGCTGCTACGGCGTAATTCAGAACTTTTGCGTAAGAGACCGGAATTCTCGTATCCGGTTACTGGAGCGCCCTGGCCGCGTACGTTTGAACTACCCTTCAGGAGAGAGGGGTAAGGGTCTGCTCCAGGTCAGACAGCCTCGGTAGTTATGAGGCTACTAATAAGAATTAATATATCTTCAAGGCGGGAGAGTCATCTCGAACGAACTGCGCAGGCGTGTAGCTCACCTGTAGGCAAAAGGTGTCCGTTCAGTCCAGGTGTACTTTCATCAGTTACCTGCAAGATCATTTTCGAAACAGAAGCCATAGTGGTGTAGAAATCCCTCTGATTCTTACATAACGCGAATTACATGCCACAAATCTTGTATTTATAAAAAATTAATACAAGATTGAGTATTGTTCAGTTGAAATTTAAGTCCAATTTAAGTTCTGCCTTCTGATTGGTATCAAAGAACGAAATGAGAAAGCAATACCAGTTCTGCCTCCCTGAAATGAGTCTAGAAGACTTGTTATGTAGGGTATCTTGAAAATGTAGTAACAAAATGAAAAGAGAAATGAAGGTAATCAACCAGTACCATGGTCTCAAAGGCAATAAATATATCAGAAAGAGGAACTAGGTACAATAATCTATGAAGAAACTATATTATTTCCCTTTATACAGGTTGAATATCACTGTCTAACAAATGAAAAATGTTCGTCAACCTACGAAAAGTAGCTTTGACTCAAATGCCCGCATTGAATTTTATTTAAATTTCTTGATAAAACTCTGAGTACCTCAAAAAGATAATAATATTTTTTATTCATCCAGCTCATGTGTTAAAATGAAACGCTATCATGTTACCAAGAAACAATTAGTCACAGTTCAAATAATAAACATATTCATAAAAACAAAATTTAAGAAAGGTACAAATAATGATGTACAAATATTTGGATTATATGAAGTTTAAAAGAAGTAGCTAAATGAGAAATGAATCTTGTCTATGTACTCTCACAACATCTCCTTTAACTAATATATGTAATATAAAAAAATAATGCTTCACTTTATTACCAACCCAAATCTTGTTGACAGTTTTAATATTTAACATAAACATTTACCAAAAATTAAATTCATCACAGGTACAATAACGTTAAATAAGATGCGAACATCCATTTTCTCTAGTTACTCTTATAACTGCCACATGTCAAATATCATAATAAATAAACATTTCACGCAGAAATAAAATCTCACATTTTAACAAGATACTATTTCTTTTAATTTTTGTTTTAAAATACAAATTTAATAGCAATTGTGTTCAGTTAATGAATTGCCTCCTAAGTAACCCTATTCACTCCTCAAACTTTGATACAGTCCAGGTGTATTATTAAGTTTATTATATTTATTTACCCAAGTAGAGACTGGCGAAGATCGAAGAGGTCATTATCGTAACATATAGAAAACATCACACGAATAAAATATTATTGATACGACACTCGAATACAATATCAGTCAGCATACTTATTGTGAAAATCAGTCCAAATATGGTAACTTAATTCACCAATGTTCACTGAAATTCATAGATCACAAAACATGCAAAGAGGTAATTTAATCTACCGTCGAAGTCTTCGGGAGAAAAGTACGCAGAACACACTCTTGAATGAAAAGTAAACCGCACTATCGGACGGATAAATCTAATTCACTTTTTGTCACCCAAAAGAGAATGCAATATTTATTAATACACAACAATTACTGAAATACTTAAAACGTATTATTACTTACCTATTTTCGCATGCAAAAAGAATTAATGTTTGAAGCGCTGCCAGAACTGTAGTATCTCCAAGAAATGTCCATAAGACATTGTGATGTTACTTAAAGAATTAACACATCAGTTTTCGTAAGCCACAAACAGATTTAGGTAAAGTGCCCAAATTGCCGCACGCTTCGTACTCCATTACTGCTCCACTGTTCAAATTGATTCAAAACTCGTACTCACAGTTGGTCACAACTTCATTATACTTCATCTTGCACCACTATTTCATGACTTCAAAATTTCAACTGATTTAGACTTGACTTCTTGCGAGCGATAACCAACCAATAGAAGCGTAATGAAACGTAAACCAACTCGAATCTGCTGTCATTTATCGTGCCCAACCGCAAATATAACTCGTGGTGCTATCTAAACGAAATGTTGCTGCAACTATTACAAACTTCTGATGTTTTGTCCCTATCCAGTTTTCATAGCCTGGTCATTGTATGATGTTAGAACCTAGCTCTCCCGCGACGTAGATCAGTTTCCAACCATCCCTGCTAGCGCGCTACAGCTATCCGCAGAATTGAGGGCGCGATTTTNTATATATATATATATATATATTAGATAGAACTGAATTTTAAAAAATGTGAAATATATGGTTAAACCCATATTAAAATATTTAATGTAACAACATAAGACTACGAAGCGACTAAAAACAACTGAAATTAAAAATTGTTAAATGTATATGAGTAAACTAATATGAAAATAAATAATAAAAACCATGAAACTATGAAATATCGTGATTACTTCGTGCTGTTTCACTGATCTGCACATTAACGGACTTCTTCATAAATTTTGGTGAATTTCTTGGATGATAATGATGATACAACTGGTCGCTCGAGTTCTGGCGACATTAATTCTCTCTCTGTGTTGAAGGCATACTATAATGAACAGAAAAGTAGTTACAGGAGCTCCCCCTTGACGTTAATTTTCTGCTCTTGTGATTCAATATTAACCATAATTTGCATTTTACTTGCAAAAATCCTTAAGAACAGTTCAATGAAATTTCAAATAATTTTTCCTGATTTCCATATCATAGACATTTAAAATAATTATTTTGTTTGTAAAAAAGTATGAAACTGAAATTATTGTAAAAAATTATTGCAAGAGTTTGATTTAATGTATCAAACTTATAATTTGTTTTAAGCAGAAGACACAAACGAAACCATCGTCGACTGTGAAACAGAAGACGTCCGCCAAGAGGCTGAATTCCCAACGTGATATTTCTGTTGCCATGGACAGTGTCACTCGTAACATCATGGACCGGAAGCATGGTAACTATTTCTAACATTATCATAGGAATACCATTTTCATGGAGATTATTCAGAGGAGAGGTAATTCTGGCGCTGAACACTGCGCCTAGGAGACTGTAGAGTCCTTGGTTTCCGAAATTCCTATGAAGAGTAAGCACGGAGAGTTGGGTGAATATCAGATGTCACAAGCAACAGCAGCGCAGTCAAGCGGGACACGAGAAGGGTTATTACGACACGAGAAGAGTGACCTATTAATTAACCATATCGACAAACACATGATCATTAAAAAGCCCGTGGTACGTCTAACGCACTCGCCTTCTACCTCCGGGGACGCGGCTTGTACCGCTGGGGACGCGGTCCGAATTCGAGATGGTGGAGCGGTGTTCGCGGCAGGTTTTCTCGGGGTTCTCCCGTTTCCCCTACCTATCTTTCCACCACAACATTCACTCATCATCATTCACCCCCATGTCATTCATGAATCACCCGTGCGGCAGGAAGGGCATACGGCACCCTAGAAATTCCCCATTGAAATCAACGTAAGAGGTATCATCATTCCCATCTCCGATCCCTAAAGAATGGGGAAAAGGAGTTAAGGTAAAGAAGATTATCTTACCATTGCGAACAGCGAAGGGAATTCTTACGGTATCATTAAGAACAGAGAAAGAACTTCGTGTCTTATCATTACGATCGCTTCTCTAAACGTTTATGCTATCGGAAAGTGTATCACGCGGACACTATTAAATTAATGTTCTATATTTACATGCAAACAGCATTGTTAAACTGTACGCACCGTGTAAGAAGTATAACACCTGTTTCGGCAAGGTTCAAGATCAGAAGTTCAAAAATACTCTATACTACGAGTTTTAATAATTTTGATCTGAAATATTTCATGAGAATACCCCATAAATTTGAAAATTAATGACATTAAGAAAAGGAATACTAATGATAAACATCAGATATTAAAATGGGTCAAAACAGTGTAATACTTCGTGGTTATTCCTCTCCTTCCCACTTCCTTCACCTATATCACGGTAAGGTGGAAGAGTATGCCTCGAGGCCTGAACCTCGCCATGATACACGAAATAAATAAAATACTTTCATATATAAATTTTTAGATATACCATCATATTTTTTAAGTTAGAAACCCATTTTAAGAATTATTTCATTTTTCATAATTTAAACAATTTTCTCTCATATTTTTACTTTTATCTTTATCGGTAATTTGTTGTTTAATACTTTTCCTTTGTTCGCAGATATTGATCCAGCTAATATTGATCAGGACATCACTAAAAGGAAACGGATAAAATCACGCGAATACGCTGGAAAAAGTTTGCTCGTAAGTTTAGTATGCTCATTGTTATTATTTAAATACAATATTGGACATTTAGAGGGTTGGAACGCCTGTAAATAACTGAACAACAAAAGTTTTGTTCGTGTGAGCAATTTATTCAATGTAATTCAAATGTGAAGCGGCGTGGAACTCAAACGCTTCGTTGTAGAAAAAAAAAGTTGCTATCAGTTATTAAATCATAGTCGTAACAATGGTGACTGGTCAGGTCGCGAACTGGACTACCTACTTTAACTGCAGGACACTATCCATTGCGCCACAAGCTGACAATTCATGCCTGATTAAGTCCAATATAGACTTGGGACGAATCCTCATGTAGAACAGAAGAGACCCCAGGCAAGCGTTTCAATAGAATAATAGAGGATAAGGAAAGGAAGAGAACAGGTATGAGTTTTTCAAAGGGGTCGAGGAACGAGAGTGCACAACACGGGCAGTACATGTTTAGCGATTAAAGGAAATGGAGAAATGTCAAGGAGGAGAAAGAGGCAAGCTACTGTGAGGCATCATATGCGTGTATAGTACATAAAGGAAGGGACATGACTGAAAAGAATAAGTAAAATATAACTTTGTTATTGTCGCAAGAAACGAAGACGGCAGAGGAGGTACGAGATTTGTACAAAGAAAATACTTGAGGAACGTAAGGAGATGATCAAATTGAAAATACGAAAGTGAACGAAGGAAAGAATTATTGGTTAGATAGAAAACAATGCCTATACTGTAAGTTAAAAAATGACAAATTTAATTTGAATATTAACGACAATCAAGAAGCCGTCAATGTAGAATGTACGGTATACAAGAGACTCTTACATGAGGAGAAGAAAAAAACAAGATGGGAGGATAAAAAGGTAAAAACATAGCCTTTCTTCTTAGTACCTGTCTTATAGTCTTTCCGCCCACTACCTCGTATATCCCAACATCCTTTATGTCCTTACCCAAGCCAAGGTGTAAGCTATCGTGCCGATGGATAAATGGTACTGGGGAATAGTGCCGCGAGCGATGCCTTTGGGATACCAGGCGACCTCTCTCTCTTGTACTCAGCCTTATCTGTGCATGCGGGGCTCTGCGTGGATGGACAGTCGTTATCCCTAGCTACTCGTGGGAAGAAATATGAATGTCACAAATTTTAATGAAAATGATATCAACCCGTTTAGGAAAAGCTCGAGATTGCAGCGATCACCAACCAGATCGACGAGTGCAACCATAAATGAAAATTCACGAAAACCAATGACAAGTGAGGCGTCAGAAGCCGAGAAACAGCAGTCGCTTTTTCAACAAAATCAAGCAAGAAGCGAAAATGAGCAATCTCTTTATTATGCTTGGCTCCATAAAAAACAAGAGAGAGGAAAGCTGCAAACTATGGTTCAGTAATTAGAAATGCAAATGTTACAAAATAAAGTTGTGAATACAATACCAACTGAACCTAATAAGGAAGAAAACAAACAAAAAATAAGAGAAAAATATTACACCGACGAAGAAGACATGAGTAAGGAAACCGAATGGATCAGAGTAACGAACACGAAAAAAAGGAAAACAAGCACCTCACCCCGTGAAGCTGTTCAACTCGCAACTAATGACGAAAATAAACCACAGATCACACAAATCAATAACCAAATAAAGAGAAAACCACCACTAGTGATTATCACTAAACTAAATAATTATGAAAACATAACGGACATGTTGTTAAGAGATGGAAAAGAATTCCAGACTACCATGCTTGTTGAAGGAAATGTCAAATTAAACACTAACGATGAAAGAGGATATAGGAACCTAACACATGTTGTGAATAACATGAAACTGGAAAGGTATTCTTTTGAGGATTAATGAACTAGACCAACCAAAGTGGTTGTCAGGCACCTACATGAAACTTGTAAACCAGAACTTATAAAACATGAATTGACCAAAAAAGGATTTAAAATATTGGAAGTCCATCAGAAGAAAAGATAATACTCCATTAGCTTTGTTTGTACTAACTTTTGACAAGGATGAAGACATCAAAGGAATATATGAAATTAAAGAAATAAGACAAATGCGGGTGATTATCGAGGCATTCAAAAAACCTTAACTCATACTTCAATGTAAAAATTGTCAAGAATATGGCCATACCCAAAAATACTGTGGAAGGGAATCAAGATGCGTTAAATGCTCAAGGAAACACCATACAAGAGAGTGCCCAAAACCCTCAAACACTCAAGCTAAGTACATACACTCTGGGGAGGCACATCCAGCTAATTACAGAGGAGGTACTACAGCAATAGCGTTGCAAGAAATGAGGAACAAAGTTACTATTAAAAAATTACCAGAAAAAGGAAGGAGACACGAAACTACAAAGATCACACAAAAAACTGAGAATAATAATCATATAGAAGTGATGTTGCAAGAAACGATGCATCAAATGGAACAACAACTGCAAAAACAAGAAAAGTTTAACAAAAATATTATTGATAAACTCATCAAATTGAAAAAACAACAGAATCGCTCTAGTAATCTTAATGGCTAAAGATCTCAGAATCCACTAGTGGAATGCAAGTGGACCTCTACAACATCAACATGAGTTAAAATTAACATTGGAAACCCAACATAACGATGTGTGTTTCATTTCGGAAACACTTTTCAAATCAGATGTCTATCAGATTTAAGGGATATCAAGTTTATCATGCATTACACCCCCGAAGCTCGGCAAGAGGAGGAGCAGCAATTATAGTTAAAAACATAATACATAATGAAAGAGAAAAATATGAAACAGACAAAATACAAGCTTCAAGTGTGAATATTAAAACAGAAAAATATGAAATAACTGTAGCAGCCATGTATTCGCCGCCACGACAGTAATACTGTAATAACTAAACAACCAAACTCGACATTAACAAATAAAGGTACTGATTTGGAAAGCTTCCAGATAGAACTCAGCGGAAATATAGAGCTGAACGTTCCTATCAAAACAATAGAGCAACTAGAGTTGGAATCACAAAATCTCATGTTAGATATACAACAATATGCATGGAATAATACACCTGAAATAAGTAGAAAAACAACTAGATTTAATTTTCCCCAAGAAATACGTGATATGGTAAAAGAGAAGAGAAAAGCCAGAAAGCAATGGTTTAAGTCCAGAACAAGAGAAAATAAAAATAAGCTAAATAATCTGCCCTTCAATTGAAAAGGGAAATTCAGAAAATTATAAATGAATCACTGACTAACTAATTAAGTGAATTAACTGATGAGAGAAGCACAGAGTATTCGTTTTGGAAAGTTACTAAAAGGCTCAATAGACCAATCAAACAAATCCAACCCATAAGAGAAGAAAATGCTACTTGGGCAAGAGACAATAAACGCAAGGCGGACGTGTTTCCAAGGCATCTAGAAAATATCATCCACCCTAACAAAGAACTGGAAATACTGTATCAACCAGAAATAAAACAAGACATCCAATAAATAGATTTTGTTACACTGAAAGAAATAGCTAAAGAAATAAAAGAAAACCTAAATGCTAAGAAAGCCCCAGGATTCGATCTGATCAATAGTTGGTAAATGCCACTTTTAGATTAAAGCATGTCCCTATTCTTTGGAAAACTGCAGAAGTAATCATCATTCACAAATCAGACAAACCTGTAAACGAAATAAAATCATATAGACCCATATCTCTGTTGTCTACAATATCGAAATTATTTGAAAAATTGCTTTTGAGGAGAATACAGAAAATAATAGAGGAGAAACAATATGTTCCTGACCACCAGTTTGGATTCAGAAACAAACATGCTACGGTCGATCAAGTACATCGAATAACTGGTATAACTGAAAAATGACTGGAGGAAAAGAAAATTTGTTCCGCCATATTTCTGGATGTAGCCCAAGCTTTCGACAAAGTCTGGCATGAAGGTCTTATGAAATTTTAAAAATGCTTACCTGAACAGTATGTGCAGCTCTGAAAAACTTATATATCACGGCGGACCTTCAGAGTTAAGCAGGAAAATTAATATTCTGAACTGAAACAGTAAATGCAGGAACACCCCAAGGCAGAGTGCTTAGACAGGTGCTTTATTTGTTGTATACTTGTATATCTGACATACCAGATGATACCAGGTGAGGACAGAGAAGGAAGAAATTAAGGAAGTTGCCAAGAAGCACGAGGAAAGACTCCATGACCATACTAACATTGAAGTGCTACAACTGTTAAACAATCAAGGCAAAGTGCGGTGGTTCAAAGGGACTAAACCGTTTGATCATGTATGACAAGTGTAATCAGTGTAAAAGCAAAGTGCAGTGCTGTATAGCCACAACAACGATGTGAGCAAGACATTTTATATGCTAGGGTGGACCGCTGGGAAAATACAGACTTGTATAAAATACATAGGAATTTAAGTCAACTTAAAAATGTTGATTAATCTTAACATTAGGTGCATTTATTTTATATTTAAAAAATATATAGCGAACAACAGAAGAATGATGTCATCATACATATAACCGCGCAAAGCTGTATAGCGCATAAATCGCATAAAGCTATATAGCGCATAAATACAAAAAATAGTCGTCAAAAAAATTAATCTAGCTGTGCTTGTGATGTCAGAGACAAGATTAACGGCAGAAATCGAAGATAGTGAAGAGAGTTAAAGTGGCAACAGTGTAGTTAGATGTTACGGGGAAAAAAGGTATTGATGTATGTGAGGGAGGACATAAAATGAAGTGCAAATAATAGGAAACTGTTGGATTATAGCAGTGGAAGTTAATAACAATTGTTACAATGGTGTGACACTAGCGACATACCATTCGCAAAATGCATCTAATAATGAATTCATCCATTTTTTGGAGGATGCTCTGGAAGAATGAGTGTCTCACAGTGAATGCATAATGATAGACTTCAATATAGATTGCAAAACTGATTCTTTTTATTCAAAGAAACTAGAAACCAAAATGCAGCTACTCTCGGATGTCATAAAGGATCGGCAACGGAGCCCTTATTCTGGATAATAGCAATGAATAAGCATTTGAACTTATGGAGACAGGACATATGACTTTTGGGACATACGCTGATGATTTGGTAGAGATTGAGAAGGGGCAAGTTGAAGGGAGCTCGAATAAAATGCTAGAGGGCAATTGTTAAAAAGTGAGGAAATAGAATTGACTAAAGCACAAAGACAAAGGATTATGGTTTTGCCTGTCAAAAACAAAACAAAAGAGAGCCCATAATAAAACGGAAAGAAAAACAGATAGTTCATTCACACAGGTATTTGGGAAAATATTAGATGACAAGTTTATTATTCACGAAACATATTGAATGCGAAACAAAAAAGCGTGAAAAGTGTTTTATAATTGGAATGGTGGTAGTGATAAAATTTAATAGAGATAATATAGGAGTGGCGAAATTACATAAAGGAGTCATAAGAAACATTATTTTATGGCAGTAGTGTCTGGGGCCATAAGATTGTATTTGCGAAGTATGAAAAAAAGCTAGGACAGGTGCAAAAATTATATTTAAGATGCATGACAGGTGGTTATGGAAGAATATCAACTGATGCCCTAGAAGAGCTGAACGGTGCAATTCAATTAGATCTATAATCAAAAAATAAATTTGAGAAAGAAAGTACGAAAGGGAGAGTCAGTCAGTTTAAATGGAACTCAATTATTTATTTATTTTATGACATTTGGCTAGGGTCAGGCCACAACACCTACCCTTCCACCAAACCGTTGGACTTGGGTAAGGGAATTAGAAAGGAGAGATGATGGGTTGCCTAGGAACTTACGGTACAGAACTGACATTTGTTTGAAGTAGGTAATGGAAACCCCAGTTGAAAACCTCATCTAGTCCGACCGAGCAGGTTTTAAACCCATGCTCTACCACTCAGCGGGATCAAGAATGGCGAAGACGCTACCACTAGACCACCGCTGTCAATTAGATGGACGAAAAAAAGAAAGGAAGAAAAGAATTATGAGAGGATTATTATAAGGATAGCAGATAAAGTGGGATAAAGTGGAATTACACTTAAATATATCCCGGATATATTTGGCAGATAGAAATCGAAAATGGTTTTACATTGAATCCGTATGTAATGAAATTTTTGATCCTGCACGGTAATTTTAGAACTTATATAAAGAGTAGAAAGGACGAAGTGTAACTGCGGAAAGAAGATGAGACACCAGGACATGTTGTCTGGAATTTTGACTTGACGAGGAGGCAAAGTACGTGAGGTATTTGTAAGAAAAAGGAATCTGGAATATGACGAGGATAAACGAATAAAAAAGACAGGAAAGATATGAGAAATACAAAGAATATTTCACGCAAATATGACTAGTTGAAGATGCTTGACCAAGGAGAAACAGAAAAGGGTAAGAATACGAAAAACTACTTTGGGAGACATCTGTAAATGAGGACACAATTAAATAAGAGGACTAACTGGACTAGACATGCTACTTATGACAAGGGATAAGAAGATAGTTGATAAAAACATCCGCTTCCCGGGGAGGTGACTGTAACTCCTTAAATAGGAGGTCAAGAGATGCTTCCGAAACGCACCGAGTTAAGAGGGAAGTATGAGACGAGAAAATTCGCATTTACAACTTTAGAGGCAAGGTAGACAAAGGAAATTTAAAAAAGAACAAGGGGAGTAGATAGTTTTCAAACTTTTTGTAACGGTTTCAGCCCTTTTTAAACATAAATTTTTAAGTTAATCTTCTAGATTAGGAAAAGTGATTTGTGCGATGTTTACATGATATGATTTTACACGTTCTGTTCAACAGAGTACACATACCAAAAGCATACCTGATTACGATACTGGAGATAACTTTATTTGAAGAGACATGGCAACCTGAAAATATGAGCGGTTACTTTTAAGGGGTAAGTTAAACAAACATTTTAGTAGCTATTTTTATTATAAATACCTAAACAGTAAATATCTATTCCCCAGGCAAAAATCATGGATACGTACGCGATATCGTTTCCGTACTTGCGTATATGTACATATGAGTCCACACGTTTCAGCAAATACAGCTCTGAGAATGGGACGAACGTTAAGTAAAAGATAACACGGATCATCGTACAACATTCTATGCAGAGTACGGTCTTGCGCTTTTTGAAAGGATGGAATCGCGGTGAACATAACAAATAGTAAAACACAACCTGTTTAAAAATCCCAAGAACTCGATGACTTCATTGATATGACAGTCACAAATAAAAGTCGACAATTTTATGACTAAAAAAATGAAGTGCATCCTTCATAATCGCGGTAAGTTATTTTTTCTTGGCCATGCTGATGGTAGTCTTCAAGAGATACAATCTGAAGCACATCTATACCGAGGCTCAAACTCTGCCCCCTAGAAGTATACATGTGTATCTAATTCGTAAGAATTGACATCATTCTCTGCTCATCTTCCTGTTTACTGACATTGCTCTTTTGAAACTTACACTTGTTTCATGATATTCAATGCAATCTTATGGATATTAGAGTAGGGAATAAGAATGTAATGCACCTAATCAATGGATTAGTACATTCTTTTTTAGACATACTGGTTTTGATTCAATGTTTCTACACAAATAAAAATGAAGGTCAATAACTATAAATGGGTCTCTTCAATAACTATAAATCACTCATCCATCAAAAAGGGTTCTAATGACCTTGACGTTGACTAGACCTAAAGCCCCACAAAAAACATCATTCAAAAAAAATTAATGGCAATTTTGTCTCAAAAAATAATAAAAGTATAGTTTTGTGTAGACAATAACATGAAAAAATGCAAGAAATCACAAGTGGACCACTTCAGTAGGGTTGAGAGGAAAGAGAGATTCACTTTGAGATATTATTGGTATAGTGGGGAAAGAATGTGTCAATGTGCTTAAGGATTGGATAAGTCTGATTTTAGCCACGAAAATAAAATGAGCGTTTTGCACCCATTTCGTCTGAAAACCAATCACCATTATATACTTCTGTATCTGCAAATTTGATAATTTTTCTCTCAAATGCAAAATGAATTCTATCGCGTCTGTTGTTAATGTATTTTCTCACACATTAATGAGGCGAATTTTGGGATTTTTTTCTTCCAATTCTAAACTACTCCTTTCAACGAGTCAACCAGATCACCACTCCTTTAAAATTTCTTATATTAATTTTATGTGCGATGTTTAGAGCCCAATCTAGTAAATCAAGAACTCTAAAACTACATTGTTTCTCACGGACTATTTTAAATTGTTTCAACCGTCTCCCTTCTTCTAACTCTTCTTTTATAAAGTATGAAAAAATTACGTACGTTTACATGAAAACAAATTCTATAAAAAAATTATTCACAGAAAAGATACCATTCAATCGTGACAATCAAAATAAAAAATTAGAAATTTTAGATAACCAGTGTGTGTCAATTTGAAAATTCTAAGTTTTCATGGTAAATTTAAAATGTAACATTTCTGAAATAACACGTTTGAAATAATTTGGTTTAATTATTCGGCAATAATTTAATATTGTATCGAATGACCTTTATGTAAACGGTGCAATGAGAGGAGTGTTTGTATTTTGTTGATGTACAGCGTGAGTAGTCTGCCTCTAAAATTTATTATTGTATGCTTTGATTAGTGTGCTTTGATGACTTGTTTTCTCATAAAGTATTTTTTATAGAATGGCTTTTATGTACATATAGTTTATGTAAATGTGCTTTTATTTTGTAAAAAAAATTAATTTTCTGCGTTCATTGATTTTATAAACTTAAAATTACTTTACTTTATTAATAGTCGCCAAATTAAACTAACGTATCCTGGTGCTTAAAACTGTCTTGAACTTGAAAAATAGTGTAGGCGTAGTAATTGACGACGAGAGAGTTACGGAGACATACATAAAAAAATAGCCGGTCTTGTTATCGTACTGATACCCCAGTGTAATCAGTCTGAGCGCAGGGACACCTTTTTTTACAGATAACGTTCATGGATTTTAGACATTTTCAATAATCTTACAATTCTTCTGGTGTGTATTGGCAGATAATATTTAACCTGAATATTTATTATTATAAAAAAGGATTAGTGCATGTTTCGACATTTTACCTCATTATACTTATTACCCTTATTTCCTTGTTATTCTAAGCGCACATTAGCGACACGTCTACCGTCGACCTGTCTGAAGACGACAAAACATTTTGACCTGATGTGTGCGCACACCATACACATGTCGCAGACGCGACTGATGGCACTCCATTGCCGTATATTTATGCTAAGCTCTTGTAGTTGCATCTTTTGAGGCGTGCATTCCTTACTCAAGTGGACCCTTGCTCGGGCGCTATTAATGGAGATGCACGTTCAAATCTCAAATACACACGCAAAACAAACACACGAACACACGTGGAATAATAATTCTTAGGATTCACGAATGACACCCGGGGCCCCAGTTCTAGAACCAGGTCGAATCGTCCTATCTAGATCTCATAATATAAAGAAAACAGCAGATCATGTTGGTTAGTTGCTGGAAGAAAGATTCAATACATTCGTAACAAAAAGAACCATTTATTAACATTCTGCAGAAGAGAACACAAAGAATATTGCGTCTACAACCTACAAAACACAATATACTTCGAGCACCTTTGCTTGAGCCGCTCTTACAACGGCGTAACAGTGCAGAGACTCCGCGTGGTCGGGAGATGACGCGGTACAGCAGCAAAGTCCAACGCTTCGCGTCGTGCCATACCAACACATAACCTTGGGCTGACTCGCGAAATGACGGAGACCATAGCATGAGGACTTCCATCGTTCACCTTTCACCACTCGTAATCATATAAGACCGCCACCACTCTGGCGATCACTGTCGTCGCTCTCGAAGTGTCTGTTCTCGCGACTACTGCTGTCTTAACTCGACTGATACTGCTCGGAGACTGCCCTCCTTCTCGGAGAGTACCGTTCTTCTACTAGCGGTGGCCCTGCTTCTCTGGCCACTCCCGTGCTTCTTCTCTCTTGCTGCCTCTCCGTGCGCAGGCTGCCTTGACCAGTAGAGGAGGGACGACGTCGCTCCTATCTGATAGGGCACGCCGTTTCAGCTGATCGGGCACTCGGACGCGTTCATGAATTTNGGTATCACTATATATATATATATATATATATATATATATATATATATATATATATATATATATATATATATATATATGTGTGTGTGTGTGTGTGTGTGAACCTTCTTATCTCAATTATACATGAAAAACTATTTGAGTTAAACATTTGATTGTTCTTGGAAATCCAATTGCCTCTCGTGTCCCTGTTTGAGAGAAATTAATTGAAATGGACTATTCTACCTGGATCTACTAATATCATAATGACATTAGTTAATCTTCAATTAGACACTAAAAGAAATGAATCTGCATAAAGGTGACATTTACAACATAAAAGATCCATTTATTAATAACTTGAAAAGATAAACACTTATAAACATTGCAACGACAACTTACAAATGCAACGTATTTCGAGCATTTTTGCTCAAGTCGTTCCCGCAATGAAGCAACTAAACAGAGTAGCTGTGAACTTGGTGGGTGATGCTGTGCACTAACTAAATTTGATGACCTGCATCTGACCCCGCCAACTATTACTCTTCGAATACACGAAGCGCGTTGCCGCTTACTATGACTGTGCTTCGTCCGTCGCTCTGCGCTGCTTGCTCCTACTATGGCTACTGCTGTCACTGCTACTACTCTTGTTGTTACTGCTCCACTCTTGTTACTGCTGTTCAGCCGCACCTCCTTCGCGCAAGTCGCCTCCACTAGTAGAGGGGGGATGACGTCTCATTGGATATGTAGTTCCGACTGGTCGGACGTCCGAGCACGTTCGTAAAACTCTTAGGTGCATTAGGTATAATTCTTCAAAATTTAATACAGATGGCTGACTACCTGCCAAAAAGTACTGTAGGGGTAAGACATCCCTTGCTTCCCTAGGGAGGGGTTGAGAAGAATGTGACTAATAATGGAAAACTCTAATGTTAGATTCGTAACCATACTTTTCTGTGCCATTGAGTTCGACAAGGACGTTGGTGGGAACGGGAAGCATGTAAAAATAATAAAGAACGACCAAAATTCGTGTTGAATGCGTCAGTTTTGGGACTGTTCAAGAAAAAAGTAATATCCTCAAACCCACGATCACTTCCTACGGGGAAATATACTTCCTTTGGGGTGGAAATGAGAAGAGATGAAATATATATATACAAGTGTTAAGATCATAATTTTTGGGTCCGCTGAAATTATTAGTGATATTCCGGAAGACGCTTAAGTCCACAATCAGCCCGTATCAACCCCGGCAGCCCTAGTGGATGCCATAAAAATTATCGAACAAGACAGATGCCAATGATGTGTCCACAGCTTTCGGCGTCTGAGTTAACGGTGAAATCCCGATATCTCGTAAGTCCTAGTATATCTTGTAAGATGGAGAAAACGCCACTACAAACCCTTGGTCCGGGAGTAGGATAGAAATGAGTTTGTGTAAAAATAATTGAAAAATAATAAGAGAGCATTGGGTCCATAAATTAAGGGTTGATAAGATGGTTATCAAACTATCAATACCGTTAAGTTCAAATTCAGATTACGTAGGGACACGGTATTCTTAGAACTGGGGGTGAGGGGTGAGATGTAAAAATAACGTAAAAAGACATATTAGAGTCCAGTTCATGGTTTTTTGTGTATTCCAACATAAATAAAAGTATTAACAATAATATTGTGTAACCATTCAGTCCACATGAGGTGAGGGACACAAAGAACTATCGAAAAATGTTTGCTAATATTTTTTTTACATAAATCCACTCCTTAGGGTGTAAAATGAGAGTTGGAAAGTTGTATGAAAGTTCTTTGCTTTTAAAGTTGAAGACCTTAAAATTGGTATTCGGGATAATTATTTGATTTGAGGACCTAGAAGCATAATGTGATACCTGTTTATGAGTCTGTTTTTTGTTCATTTGGTTTTTTGTTCTTATATGCACTGTGTAACCGGGTAATGTAATTATTATTCATGTTAATCATGTTACGTCGAATGAAAATGGGAGACGGGACCGGGATTCGAACCCGGGACCTTGAGCTTTACGCGCTCATGCACCTACCGACTGCGCCATCCCGTTCGCCTCTCGGGCCCGTCTACCATTCTCATTCAACTTGTGAAACCCAAAGACCTCTGAGGTGGTCTCGTAGAGACTCCCATTTTCATTCGACGTAACATGATTAATCTGTTACCTGGCGGTGAGGTTCACCGCAATCTAGGAGATTTCTATGTTTATTATTCATGGTTGTATTTTTGCACTTCTGGGTATAAACTAACATTCGCTTCATTATTAGAACTTGCTATAGTTATGTTTTATAATTATTTATTAATTAATTTTTATCACTATTTATTAAGTTATTTTTATCATTATTTATTAAATTAAATTATTTGCGTGAGGGAACTTGGAAAGATGTTTACAATGGTTCAACCCATCAAAATATCTCGTACAATTTCTCAGGGGACACGGGAACTTCAGGACGTAGTTACGGCGTATAAATAAGATAGAGACAGAAGAATGTGCGTGTGGAGCAGAAAAGGAAACAACACATCACGTATTGTGGGACTGTCCACTATATGGCCCTCGACGAGTGGTGTACATACGGAATTATAGTCGCTTCGATGTATTAACATCTAATGCAAAACATAAACTAATAGAGACAGAACAAAAATTTAACTTACTACAGGAGTATACAGGGAAGATACCAGAGATAAAAAACTGTTAGAAATGTAAAGATATGTGCACGTCTCCACGATGGTGGGGACGGGTAACGTCACAATGGCGGCAAAGTTGCGCAGACAGATAAATAACAAATGGTAAGTAATTAAAAAGAACAAGAGTCTCGTTTTGCACTGCAACAAAGACAAGGAAGCAGAATGTTGAATGTAAAAAATAAAAATAAATAAAACAAATGAACATAAAAGACGTTCTTTATGTACATAAGTAAATATTTTGGGTTAGTGTTGTTAGATTAGTAGTAAAAATTTAATAGGTATGTAGGTACAAAAATAATACTTTTAAGATGGTTTTGTTTTGATTTATTACTATATAATTTTGATTATATAGTATGATGTTTACAATTGCCAAAACATTGACAACAAATTCAATGTATTTATTTCAAAATACCTAAAACATTACTACTCTAACATTCCCATAAAACGCATATTTACCCCAGGTTTCTCTTCATTTAAACGGAAAACGATTAAAAACTGTTAGTAATGCAAAATTATTAAGTCTCCATATCCAAGACAACCTCAAATGGAATTGTCACGTTGACAATCTCAATTCCCAATTAATCAAATTGTGTTACGCATTCCGAATCTGTTACATATTTTCCGTTGCGAATATTCTGCAAACGTTTACTCCCATTTACGTTATGACATTATCTTATGTGGCACTTCCGGTCAGAGCATCCAAAGTTTCAGAATTCAGAAGATACTAGTTTGGAATATTTGTAAATCTCACAAAAAAAAAACATTAGTTATTTTATACTTCCCTGTATTTATATTTAGGAAACGGTCGTGTTTGTGAAGACCAAACTACTGAAGTGCCATCCTTGCTTCATACGAAATTGTCTCGTTCTCGAACACAATACTCGCAATCTGAATAATATTCATGGTCCTAGAGTGTCAACCACTCTTTGCCAAAAGGGACCATTTAATTCTGGAATCGTTCGCTGTAATTTCCACCCCAAAAACATATAAGATATAATTAAATTGAATCTTTTCCTAATCGCGATTAAAAACTACCTCTCGACCTAGTACAAATACAATGTAAAAGAATTTTTTTTTTTAATAAAAGTTAAATCCGTCTTGTACTTCATAACGCCATTGCTGTAGTACGTTTAAAATAAGTTATAACAATGTCAAAAACTGTTTTCTTGTATGCTTATGTTGTGTCTTATGATTCATATCAATGAAGTTTTATGTGTACTCAACCTTGGCATGGCTGTGTACATTAATTCTGTAGCACCTCCTGACCCGGGTTTTTCACCGTTTTCTTTCGTGTAGAGGCGTGTTTTTTAAACAGGTTCTTTAGGCTGTTGTCTGTTGTCTATTTAAACAGTAAATCTTGAATTTAGTGTTATTTTAATGGTCTGAATGGTCCAATTAATAAACATTATTTTCCGAATAATTTATAGTTCGATAATAATACGTACTTGTGAAATATTTTGTGTGTGTTAAATTACAAATTTGTTGATGTTATATTTTTTATCTTATCTAGGAGTTTGCTGAAATTTTTCTATCCGCCTCTGCCTTAGAGCATTTGATCAGAATTAATGGGATGGTGCCCAGCGTGCTTCCGGAGAGTAAATTAGTTTATTGTCCTCCACGTGGTAATACGCAGTTTGTACTGCTTTTCGACAATAAATTTTTTATTATTATTATTATTATTATTATTATCACAAGCAATTTCTGTGCATTGTTAAAAATATTCTTAAGTATCGATATCAACAATTCTGCATTACTTTGTCAAAACATGAAGATATTCGTGTTGAAATTCATTCATGTGATAAATGACGTGAAGTTTATGACCAACCCCTATATCTACCTCCAGGGATGAGGAAACCATGTAAAAATTAATGGAAATTACATCCGTGTCCAGAGATTTTGGCATCGCTTTGCTAATTGTGACTTCCTGATATCATTTAAGTCTAAATTCCAGAATATGAGGAAAAAGAATCTCCTTTCTTCTCGAAAGTAAGGGTGAAAAGGGGATGAAGGAAAATAAAATTGAAATGGATTGATTTGCATCGGATTCTTAGTTATGAGATGTTGAATTATAATACCAATGCTGCTAAGTTCAAGTTCTGATCTCATTGGAACACGGTTCACTTAGAGCCGGAAATGAGAAGAGCGAGATGTAGAAATAATGTGAAGCGACCGATACTATGGTCGAAACCATAATTCGCGGGGTTTTGAGTTAAATAGTCATGCTCCTGACGCCGCTGAGATCCGGAAAGGTGAGACACGAAAATTATTGAAAATGGACGATATAGTGTAGAATTTCTGGCTTTGAGATAATTTGAGACTCTTCAAATATCATAGTTTGTTCACCTTTAGTGGAAGTGGAGAGGGTAAACACCCTTAGAACCCTCATGTGTGGAGAGGGAATGGAATGTCATTTCTATTTATCGAATCTGCCCAAAACTATTTTATCGAATGTTAAAGACGTTTATTTGTGTTTATCCTCATATATTGGGATCTTTCAGATGAACAGCGACATAATGCAATTAAGTGCAAGTTTAGCACCTAATGAGTTAAATTATCCCTAACTGTCCTAGGGCGAAGTGGTGTATCAGGATAATTGGCGACATTTCTATTGATTTGATTCTTACACGGGTAACTTTACGTTGCTTGCTCAAGGGTTATTTCTTCTTTTCCCAGGAAGTGATACTAAAATTTGTGCAATCAAGTTTTGTATGAAATTTGTACTTTTATGAATTTTCAGAATTAGGATCCTATATGTATGTTTTTAAAAACCTGTTAGTAAAATTATTTAGATTTTACAATGTAGAGAGAGATTTATTTTTTTCTGAATCATAGAAGATGTATGTAAGAAAATATTCGGACAACACTGTGTAATCAGCTAGGATATAAATTTCATCTATTGATGCCTGAATTTATTTATATCTTTCAGTAGGGTTTTTCTAAAAACTTTTTCTTAAGTAAGTCTGTGAAAATAAGGGATTGAAGTTACACCATCAACCCACCAACATTAATGGATAACATTCTCAGTGGACATCAATGCGAACGTGAGATAGGATAAAGTTAAGATTAATTACAAAATCCATGTGAGCAAAGCCGCGGGGACTCAGCTAGTTTTATATATTTCATTATTTTAATGCCATTAAGATTCATTATAGAATTATGTCGATTTACAAATATTTTATTTCCACATTTAAGCGAGGTCACGAAGATCACAAAGGTTTCGGAAGAAAACATTCTGTAGGTAACAAAGATACTTCATTTGAAAACACGTTATTTCTACAGAGTGGCCAATCTGTGAAATTGGAGGCAATTTGCCTTGACCTGAAGATACCAGATGCTTTAGTGAAAGTTTTTTCTAAAATGAAAAATGACGGATAAGGCATGACTCAAGTTGATTTCACTGTCCACGTAGATATGCAACCACGTATGTCCCAAGTATCTATATTGCAGGTACGAGGAAGAAGCGTTGACGACTTTTTACATAAAACACCAACTTTTTAACAAGAGCAAAATAAATTAAAATGTTGAATGTCAGTTACGAGCTGAAATGATAAATTTTATTTAACGCAAATTCACTGAATTTAAGTTCTAAATGTGTGAAGATATAATAAGAATGTGTGCAAAGTTAATTTTTATTATGTTTTTTTTCAGATGGAGAGGTGATTAAAGTGACCGCTGCGTTTGACATTCAACAAATATTAGCGGCTCCTAAAAACTAATTTAAGCTACGATCTTTCTTTTAAAAAATCTTTATTAACATGTATATATTTATTCTATATTTTTCTATCCTAAATGCCAGGACTTTTTATAGAAACATAGCAAGCAAAAAAAAATTATATTACGCTTACTAGTTAATTATAAAAAGATTTATAATGTAATGGTTATTGAAATGAGACAAATAAATATTTTAAATGATGATAAACCGTGTACAGAATTTGAGAGGTAATTGCATGTACATCTAGGGTGAGGTGATGGGGTTCAAAGGACCAAAATATGAGGAAGTAGATGAGGTGTGGTTGAACACTGGACATGCCAGAAAAACAATTTAATAACAAAACATGAAAGTTGAAAGTAATGAAAGAATACAAAGCTGAAGTTCAGGTGATGTGTTCGGATGAGGCGATATGATCCGTTTCTTGAAAGAGTCAGCCTGGATGTCGTTGGGTTGGTGTCGATTTGATGATATTGAAGTAGAGGTAAACTTCCTGATTGCTCAGCACGTGGCGATTCAACCTGGAGATTATCTCGTGAGGGTTGGTGTGCCGAATGCTCACGAGAGGTGATTGTTGTCGGTTGAAAATAATTTCCCCAGCTGTCTTCTGGTAGAAGTTGAAGGGTGTTGTTGGCTTGCGTGCCGAATGATGACTGCAATATTGGATTACGGTCAAGTAGCCTGGTGGGCTGCGATGATGTAGAGCGCGGTTAGGATATCTGAACGTAACATGGCGTGGCTGGCAGATGATGGAAGTGATGTGGTAAGATGATGACCGGTCGAGTAACTGATGCTGCGACTCCACCGGGGCGCCACTCAGAGAGACGCTGGAACACGTACTTAACGGCTGCATATCCCACGGAACCCGGTGGACTTTGCGTCATAATAAGGTCGTCTCGACTCTAAAAGATGCTGCCACAAGGGCGGGATACCGTGTGCTCGGTGAATCTCGAGCTTTTACTACGGATAATTTGCGACCGGATCTAGTTGTGAGCAAGGGAAGCAGGATTTATATTTATGAAGTGACCTGCCCCTTCGCGAGCGACGGGAGGCTGGAACAGGTGCGCGAGGAGAAAATAACTAAATACGAGCCCCTCCGCGCCCATTTCCTTGCCTCCGGATTTCTGTCTGCGGAAGTTCTTCCAATTGTAATTGGCTCTCTTGGAGAATGGGACGTGGGTAATGATGCTGCCGTGAATAAACTTGTTTCTAATGATCGGAAGAGGACAGCGCTCACTGAGGGTATGGTTCTGGCGGTGTTGAGCGCCTCGCGCTCCATTTTCCAGATACATATCGGACGTGATGACTGGGCGGAGCCTGAGTTCCTTCGGCGGGGTAAAGGTGCGGCAACGTGGCAACACGATTGCGGAGACGGATCGGCACCTGTCGATGACGAGGACTTGACGGAAGGCAGCTAAATGTTGTCTTAATAACTAATTTTATATATTTTTTTTTTATTATTATTAATCTTTTGCTATTTTTTCTGTATGTTAAATTTAAGATTATTTAGTAACTTGTTAAAAATTTTATTTTACAGTTTACAAGTGAGGTGGGATGTTGACTGCTCGGATGGTTGATTGCAAGGGAGAGCGGTCGCTCGTTCCTAGCTTGCTTGTAGTTGCGCGCTGTCTGCGCGATCGATCGGTCGATTGATAGCGCGACGTCACAGGTTGACCGTGTATCGATCGTACGTAGTGCTATTGGATAATACGTAATGACAAGTTATTGTAGATTGTTCTGACGGGGAAATACAGCCTCGTGGATTCAAGGATAATTAATAATAGACTCGTTTGTTAATTAGGTAGTACTATATCCAACCATTTCATTCACTCTTTTTTTTACTCGAAGGCGTAAATTTTAAATGGACTTATGAGGTTTGAAAGAATTGTTCATAGAAGCTCAACAATCGAGAGATGTCACTCAATTGGCACTAAGAACATATAGTCTACAAATTGTTTACTCGTTTCATGTTACAATATCTAAAAAATGTCTGAAGTTTACAAATTTTTTGTCTTTCGACCTCATGTATGAGGGCGAACCAAATTTCATTTTTTCATCAATTCTATTCCAGCGTCACTTAATATCTACCTAAGTCTACCTGAAGTACTCGCTTCACTTTTTAGAACACCAACTTGCACCAAAAGTTGACATGTATGACAAGTATTATATGTAAAATTCAAATTTCACGAATATATAGGAAGTACGAGAAATAAAACGGAACAGACGAGGTACAAAAACATAGTGAAAGCAACATATCGTGCAATCCGCCATTAAATTACGAAATCATTAATATTTATACATGCCAAGACTAGCCCAACTACAAGTGTAGAACTGTGTGCTTACACGCGTGAAATGTATTGACCGTTTCATGTAGTACCTCTTGGTGAACTCGTGTCGTTTTGCCCACTTTTGTGAATGGACGAGTCCAGTGAGTCGTTCTATTCAGTGAGCCGTTCACTCCCATGGTTTCGTTTTATTAAAGATCGTTCTTCGTTCACCTAAATATTAAAATTGTTCTGTTTCTACAGTTATCCCAGAAAGAAGTAGTGATGGAAAGTACAGTGGTTCAACAATGGAAAAATTCTAGATTCCATCCGAATAAAAGAAGTATTTAAATACAAACAAATTTATTCAACAAAAATATTACACACAAAATATGAAATATGAAATAACGTTGACCATTAAAAAACTAAATATTTATACGTTGGGAGCTGAAAAACTTTCACAATAAATATTCTGTACAGTCCATCTTAATGTCACATAATATCTGTTACAAAACTCGATTTAAGACATAAATCTAAATACACGTTTTCCGAATTCTGTGAAATTTACATTATGTTCTTGAAAATAATCTGTATATATTGTGTTATATCCTCAAACAGATTACCCCAATAATGTCGATAACCAATAAATTACGATAAAAATATTCCGATTTGACCATTCATAAAACCCAATGAATAGTCCGAAACTGACCGTTAAACGTAACAATATTAATTATTATACTTTTGAATTCAATCGTTCGTCAAGAGTCCGATCGATTCTGAGTCCGACCACTACTACGAAATTGTGTAGCATTATAGTATTAACATACTTAGGTGAGTCAGAACAGATACAAATCGTTTAATTGTCCTCTCAAAGAAATAAAAAATATATTGTAACATGAAACCAGTCTCCACCCCCTCTGCCCTATACACATCCGACAACCAAGAAGTATTACTTAGGAGAATCAGAACACCAGATAGATTTAACTTTAACAAATTAGAATTTATTGCAAAAACTATGGGCATTAAAAATATAATTTGAAGTATTAACAGGTTTGTTACTCACGTTACACGTTCTTACGTAGCGCAGTGAAGTTCGGTCTAGTCAGAGAAGCAACTCCAAGCATGGGCCACAGTGTGTAAGGAAATGACCTTGAATAGTTCGCTCGTCAGGAATCGTCAAGTCACCAGTTGGTCAGCTCCTTAAAATATCAATGAAATAAATATAGCGGTACTTGGTGGTTCAATGATACTCTTTTACACCTTCATACTGTTCTTAATGTTCTTACACAATATACATTTTTGCGTAATCTATCAAACTTGGTACGAATTGCCACATTAATAATGTCAGTTAGCTCTATAACGTTAGCAAAACACCATTTTCCGAATAATGGGGAAGGTAGAGCAACAAATTTTACTTAATTTGTTGTGATAAGAAATATAAAACTTCAAATTTGGAGCCAATTTAACTAAACTGGAAATAATATGAGGGTCTAAGGTATGATATACGACATGGAGCAATATCCTTTTTTCTTCTTCTCTTCGAATCACCCGTCTTTGGGGTACGTCAGATCAGTCACTTCCTAGTGATTGTGATTTACAATTGACTCAGGGTTAGCATGAACATATAAACAATTATAGTTAGAAGTAAAATCCTTAAGCAATACAACATTAAAATTGGAATGATTTATATATTCTCTATTGATAATTATTCTTATAGATTTGTCTGTAATTACCAATTTTCTTAAGATTTGATAAAATATTTAATAATTTGGTACGTTGGAGCTCATAAATTTGATTGCTTTGAACAGTAATTATTGGTCAAACCTGTATCGTCTTCTTTACGGTCGTCGAGCAGTTTTCTTGGTCCCGATATTAGCAGAACATGAGATGTGGAACCTTACCACCTTGAGGCTGCCAATTTGAATATTCGAAGCGGAGCAACACATGTATTCACTCAGTTTAATGAACTTCACCTTTCGTTGACTTTGTAATTTTAAATATTTTATTGTTTCTGTTGTTCTCAGCTTTTTCACAAATGTTAGTTTGAATTCAATGTTCCATTCACTCGCCTTCCAATATTCCTGTAACTTTATTTACTTTAACGTCTTATCGCTGTTCTACTACAACACTGGTTATCTAATAGTTCACTGTTCTCACTTACCTTTCCACCTTCTTTATAATCCTCATTCCTTATTACAATACACTGATTTCACTTGCCTCCTAATAACTTAATAATATTATTTCTGAATATCACTCTTTTATGTAAAATTTACCAAACAATAATTCACTGTGCTTACTTGCATCTAAATAACTTTTTCTAAATATCAATCTTTTCAATAAAACTCATAAAGGAATATTTCACTTTTCTACTGTCGGGGTGAACTGCTATGTAATGTAGCAGGACTAGCCTCCCCAACTTTCTGGCAGATCGACGTGAAGCTTGCGCGCTTCCCTCTGTCCTTTTTACAAGGTTGCCATTCTAGGCTAGTATTTTGTTACATAATTATACCAAATTACATTATGGATTATATATCTATATTATATTTTGCTAGATATTTTTAAAAATTTATTTACAACATTAAGGGCTTTAATAGAGCTTTTCCAATTCTTACATTTTCATTGTGCTTATGTAATTAAATTTCTCATTGGCTTCATAATACCTTTCTTTAATATAATTTGTGGTTGTAATAATATTTCTATAGATTTTCACGCACAAAGTTTCCTTAATATCTCTATTTTTTTTATCTATTACAACTTAAACTGAATTGACGTATGTATGTTTGTACAACATACTGATACAAATGAATTAGGTCATTGAACGTAATCAGCTTCAATGTTCATTATACAGATAATAATTTATTTACCAATGAATCGTCACTCCTTTGTCATGTTCAGACTTGATATTTTTACTTTTCTGTGTACTAAAGATCTTCTTCTTTGTCTTTTAAATATTTCCTTCTTAGATCAAATTGTTCTGACAAACCTGTCATGTTCTGAAAAACCTGTCAGCTGTGGAAGAATGAATAATCATTTCTGAAGCAGTGAAGTACTGGAATCTCGTTTGTGGGTGTACGTAATTTCATGTATCACTCGTTTGTCATTTTTTGAGATTCCCACCTGTCACTGTTCAGATAGTATTACGTGACCGATGTGGTGGCAATCCTGTGGGTTCCCATCGAAACCAATGTAACTGCTTCATTGCACAATAACCTCACTTGTTTTGTGAACACAAGTTGGTACTGTTAAAAATATGAAGTATATGTTCATGGACGTTACTCATTTATGTGCCAGTGAACCTTTTTTATAGAATCATTTTCTAAATTAACATTTAATCAGTCGTATGCATTAGTTGTTCCTGTGTTACAAGGTTTAAAAAACTTCAGGGAAAGCGTGGAGCAGAAGTTACAACCACTTGCTGATGGCACATGTTGCATCACTCATTTGGTCCTCACTTCTTTGTCATATATGTACACAAAAGAGTGAGATCTATGACAAAGTTGAGAGTAACCCAGTAAAGTTAACTTATTTCTCCATTACATTTCAAAGGAAAACAAACAGCAATGTTGATTTCTTCCACTTGAATCAACTTGTGTTCAACACTCAATGAGACAATTGACGCTCTTGAATCACAGCTGATAATATGTGGGACATGAGGGCACACTTTCAGGAACCTAATTCCTTGAAAAAGAGACTTGGGGAGACGGAAGCTCAAGTTCATTGTTATTTCTCAGAAAACTACACGATGGAGTACGGTGAACAAGTTCAGTCACACCATTTTGGAGGCAGTCGAGAGATATGCTAACTCTCTTAAGAGCTCGAAAGCATTTTCCTTTTGTTAAGGAATAAGGAAATGAAAATGTCAAAATGTCTGCATAGCGCAGTTGCAATTTGGGCACATTTACAACCAAACTTCAACTTCTCGGAGGACACATGCCCCAAACTTGAAGTACTCCATTTCTTATCTGATAGCCCTAATACTAAGTACCGGAATAAACTATTGTTTGATCTTCTCAATCAAATAAACCACCTGGAATTATTCTGCATCTGGGCATGGCAAAGGGGCCGTCGACGGCATTAGGAGGAACTTAGTTGCGCAAGAAGTAGACATTGCCAACTTCGAGGATTTCGTCGCGACCCTACATGCAACTACAAAATATCCAGCCCTTCGTTGTGGATGAAAAAGAGATCTTTGCGATCAGAAATGTGCTACCGAACAATATAGTTCGTTTTAAGGTTCTATGCAGATACAGCAGGTGGTATATTCAGATCAAACTCCCTCATTATTCACCACTAGCTGAATACCCGGCTTTGCACGGGTTAGGGAGAAACAATAATATAAATATACTACATAAATAAAAACAACAAATTATAAAGCACAATAATACTTTACTTCATACAAATTTAAGAATCTTCTTTATTTAACACCTGTTTATAAACTAGGAGAAAGAATATATGAATTTTTAGGCGAACTTACTCTGGAGCAAGCAACATAAAGTTGCCCGTGTCTAAAACATGACGACCTTAGATCAACACCACAAAACTTTAAAGACTGTCCCTGTGATTTATTAATGGTAATTGAAAAAGCTAGCCGGACTGGAAACTGTAATCTTTTAAAGTTGAAGGGAAGATCAGTTGGGATTAGAGGTATCCGTGGAATAAAAATTATTTCACCTTTTCCTTTTCCAGTTAAAATGACTGCCTGGATTATATTTTTCATTAATTTTGTCACACACAATCGTGTCCCATTGCAGAGTTTTGGTGGATCTAAATTTCGCAATAAAATGATTGGAGATCCTACTTTAAGTATAAGGCGATGTTGTGGCAATCCAGCTGGATCAAGTGAATTTAGGAATTCCGTTGGATAATTGACGGCTTCGTCAGCATCCACTACGGTATCAACCGATTTATATTCAATCACGTCTCCTGGCAGCATGGCTAGTATCTCCTTGTTAATTACATTAACATCATCGTTCTTAGGAGCAAGAATGGCTCTTTCTCGCAACCATTCTAAATTTTTATAATTTTGATTAACGTTAGGATAGACTGCTTGTATCATATCGCGGACAGTTTTCACCGATACACATAAATCTGATGACAATTTTATCATACCAGATGCTTCAATAACTAATCTATCTTCTCCAATCTCCAAAAGTTTATTTGCAAAATTTTGAGCATTCCCATCTCTTAAGAGGATTCGCATGTTTTGTTTAAGGCTAATTTCTTGGACATGATTCCATAGAACAGAATGTTTTAAACAGGCATAAATTTCATCGGCTGGAGTCGATTTTGGAATGACAGGCAGAGTTTGACGGAAGTCTCCACACAGGAGTACCAGAGCTCCTCCCATTAAACTGCAGTTTCCTCTAAGATCTTTAAGTGTTGCGTTGAGGGCCTCAAGAGATTTTTTATGAGCCATCGTACACTCATCCCATACTATCAATTTACATTCTATAAGAACTTGTGCCTGGCCGCTTGTTTTATTTATATGACATGTGGGATTTTCTTGTCGGGAAATATTAAGTGGCAACTTAAGGGCAGAGTGGGCTGTTCTTCCTCCTTCCATTAATGTCGCTGCAATACCTGAAGATGCAACGGCTAGAGCAATTTCTCCATGAACCCTGATTTCAGCGAGAACTAAATTAATTAAAAATGTTTTTCCCGTGCCACCAGCAGCATCAAGAAAAATGATTCCTCCTTCTTGTTTATCTACTTGATCCATTATTGTTTCGTACGCGAATTTCTGATCTTCATTAAGAAGTGGCTTTTTATCCGCGATGTATGCTTCTAAGTCTAAGACATTGTAGCTAGTTTCACGTATATAATCTGGATAAAATACACCCTCTTGATGTTGTACAGGTGCAAAAAGACCGAGTTCCACTAAAGTCTTGTTAACCATGGTGATACACTTTTCCTCCAAAATAATCAAAGTTCTATTAAAAATGTCGGAGTTAAACGTGATATACAATTTAGGATTTTCACTTCGAACTTTAGCCAGTATATCCTCACTCATTGATTCTTTATATTTTTCCCATAATGTTTTTGGGTTAGATGGATTACAGGAGGTTATTATGATGGCAAACAAAATTCGGATTTGTCCTGGAAGAGAAATCAAACTGGCCTCTCGCAATGAGTCATCCCAGTGTTGATCTCCTTCTAGCAACCCTAAATTCTGGCAAGCTTCTCTGAATGTCTCACATATTTCTCCGTTTACCGTTCTTAATTCTGCAAATGAGCGA